>JBBIGA010024244.1:0-14287 GCA_037576975.1 Alestes dentex | reverse complement strand
ATTTAGATTTAACATTTAAATTTAACATTTAACAATTACGCAGCAAGAAAATGTACCAAAACATAACACTGTTTTTTTAAACACATTTAGATCTAAATGTGTGAAAATTGTGTGAACATTGCACTAAATGATGAAAAAATGACACCTATAAATTTGTGAAGCTGTTTTTACAAACAGCACCCCATAAACCTCACAGGCCAAGACATACCATAACGTAGACAGGGGGGTGACGTGACAGGGAACTCCCCAGAGGTGGCAAAGATGTGACCCTATTATAATAGCAAAGGTACTTTGCTATTATTTTAAGAAAATAAAGTCTAAGAAGGAAAATATGGAAGTCTGCTCCTGTGCCTCCTTCCTGAAAGGGCACAGCCCAAATGTGACAATAGCATCTTCATTTTTTAACATTGTATGTCCTCAGTCCTGGAAGTCTGCTTGCCCTGCTTTTATACACCAGCTTAAACCGAGGAAAGGTGTGGTAAATAATTATTAGCTCAAGATTTTTCAAGTACACCAAAAACTACTACCATACCAATCATCACCACCAGCACCACCACTACACCAACTACACTTGCAGCAGTTAATGGTAAGATGCAAAACATATTGCATGGTGATGTTGCTCATAAAACTTTTAGTAGATTCATAAAATTCTACATACATAGTGACACATTTTTTCAAAAGTATACTTGACTATTTATGAACAGCTTTTATCATTATTTGCAAGATGATAAGAATATAAGACTTTTTTAGGTCCTAAGATATCCATTTCAAATGATAAAAAATGATGTCATTTACAAACGTGAATATTAGATGGATTGAAAGCTTCCAGGTATTCCAAATGAATCCATACAGTGCTTTCTCTGAATGGATCCATCCAGTGTGAATGCCAGTTCGCAGTGTTCAACTTGAGATTATGAAGATGAGGAAAACCTATTTTTTCCATTGGTGCCAATAATGTGGAAAATAAATAATGTTCAGTTATACAGATTATGTGGTATTACATGATAATATATGGTATTATTAAAGTGTGAAATTGGCCCTAAAATAAAGTGATGAAAAATGCTTCATTTGTAGTCAGTTATGAGACATATCTCCAAAGCAGTGTGACTAAAAAAGACACAAACTTGGTTAAAAATGTATATATATCAGTTATATATTATGGCTATCAGAAAAAAACCTGCATATCCATTTTTGTTATTATATAAAGTTACTCTCTGGGAGATATGAACTGTTACAAGAGCATGCAGATATATTAAAGGAGGATGCAGGGCATGGACAGCTTGCCATGTGTTTCAAAGCAAATGCAAACTGTGAAAACCACTTAGTTAGTTTTCAAACAAAGTGCTATAAAATGTTTGTTTTTTTTATTGTAAGTATTATACAAACAGCCAGTGATTCAAACCAATATAATACAATATAATACAAACAGCCAGTGATACAACTGTCAATAAAATAAAGTGGTATCCAGAATACAGTAACCCCCCACTTGTCGTGGGGGTTACATTCCAAGAGCACCCGCGTATAGCGAAAAACCGCGTTGTGTTGTGCTAAAAAATGCCTAAAAATGCCTATTTCTATACTGCAAACCCTAAATATGCCCCCAAATATATTCCCAAAACACTTCAATTTCATTTATTAAAACTCAGTTTAATGCATTGCCCTTAAAGAAAATGTAAAGCTAAATCCGTATCCATACTGTACAGTTTACACTGAACTCCCGCAGTGCTAGAATGTAAATATCGATATTACCCCCATATAGACTGTACTGTAATTCATGCACATTGTCACATCCCCAGTAGACCCCCATATAGACTGTACTGTAATTCATGCACACTGTCACATCCCCAGTCAGCGGCCGCTAGAGGCCACTGTTGTCTAAGACTTGGAAATTACTCTTTTGTTGACTGGGCTGTGGTCTCATCACTGGTCAGGGAGAACGGTAATAGCTCTCGGCTGGCTAGGAATGAGATAATCATTATGAACATGTGTTGTGTGTTTGGTTTCAGTTATAAATAGCCTGCTTTGGGTTTCTTACCGTCTGTCTTCCAACACGGTAATCTGAGTTGTGTCTGTTCAGTTTCCTTGTTTCCATTGTGAGTTTTGGGCCCACGAGCCCCCTTTACTTTGTGTTTGTTAATATAAGGAGAAAATTGAAGTCTGCATCTGTGCCTCTTTGCTCAATGGGCACAGCCCAATTGTGACAGAAAGACCGACCAACCAAGGCGCAGCAGACAAAGGGAGAGTGGCATGCGAGTCCCAGAGGGAGGAGAGGAGCCTGCTCAAGCTTATCGAGCTCTCGAAGGAGTGGCACAACAAAGACCCGGTTCTCTCCCTGGGACCGAGTACGTTCCAGGGAAGCATGCGAGATCCATGAGCCTTCCTTGCGGTCACTGCTGCCTCGGTGAAGGTCCAGTGGCGCATTGGGGAAGCATGGGGCCGACTGGATCAGTTCGCGAGGCTGGTCACAAGCCAGGTCAGTGCCCTCAGCCAACAGCCCACAGAAGCTCCATTCTCGAGGCAGAAAGCTCCGCTCTCAAACCAGAAAGCTCCACTCCCAAACCTGAAAGCTCCGCTCCCGAACCAAGAAGCTTCGCTCCTGGGCAGGGTGCAGCCACTGGTTAGGCCTTTTAGTGGAGCAACAAGGCCCCTTGTCAGAGCCTTTATACCCGTTCTCAGAGCCCGTAGGCCACTTCTCAGACCCCTTAGGCCCCTTGGTAGACCTGCTAGGCCCATTAGGGGAGCCACTAGGCCCATTAGTGGAGCCATTAAGGCCCGTACCAGCGCCACCGTAACCTCAGCCACCAGTGCCAGCCCCATGACAGCTTATGCTTCGCCCGCTGGCCCCGCAGCCTCAGCCACCAGTGCCAGCCCCAAGACGACTACAGCCTCCCATGCTGGCCCTAAGGCAGCTGCAGCCCCCAGTCCCGGCTCTCAGACAGCTCCGGCCTCCCACACCGGTCCGCAGCATCCCAGTAGCTCCAGCCCGCAGCACTCCCAAGGCTCCAGCCCGCTGCACCCCAGAGGCTCCTGTTCCTGAAGCCCTGGTTCCAGCCATGGCACCTGTTCCAGTTCCTGAGGCCCTGGCTCCCACCATGGCACCTGTTCCTGAGGCCCTGGGTCCAGCCGTGGCACCTGTTCCTGAGGTCCCGGTTCCAGCCGTGATACCAGTTACTGTTCCTGAGGCCCCCAGCCCCCGCCATGGAGGGGTGGGAGGAGTACTGTCACATCCCCAGTCAGCAGCCGTTTTGTTGACTGGGGTTATGGTCTCATCCCTGGTCAGATGCTCCACGGGGAAATTCTGGTCTGCAGCTGCCACAGATGCTTCACACGGCAGCAGCCAATCAGCCGCAAGGAGAAATAAATAATGTTCTCAGATTGGCTACTTTCAAACCTCCCATCTCTGAGTACAGAGGGATGCGTCAAAGGGCATCAGCCAATCAGCAGCAAGGAGAAATAAATAGCGTTCTTGGATTAGCTATTTTCAAACCTCCTGCCTCTGAGTATAGTGTTTTTCACCATCCCAAGACATGCCTTTGTGTTTCCCTCCACAACACCAAAACATTTATGCAATTATATTTTATATGGAAAAGTAGCTGAATTTACGTTCATATTTATGTTTCACTAAAATGCATGAAGAATTATATATACTGCCACAAAAAAAGCAAAAAAATTTATAGGAAATCTGCGGTTTCCACAAATTTGTGGGAGTTTCCGCTGACAATTATTAGTTCGGTTCTCAGAAAAAACGACTGAATCCGAAACACCTAATTTAATTTTAAACTCAGCTTAATACATTACCTATAACGGATCTGTAAAGGTAAACCAGTATACATGCTGATCAGTTTACACTGAACTATCGTGTCCCGCAATTAATTCATCCAAGCATGTTTTCTTTGGTATGCGCTGCCATTTTCTTTGGTACTAGCAGGGTAAATACAGTAATAATTTAATTGAATTTTTTGGTAATAAAAATACAGTAAAATGTATGGGTAATCATCAATAATTTTTTACAGTTCAATACTTTACTGTTCTTATATTACAGTTCAGTAATTTACTGTTCTTATTCAGGCACTTCAGGAGGAGCAACACCCACACTTACATTGTGCACACACTCCCACACATGCCCCTCTCATCTCCCCCTGGGGCATATCCAGTGGTTCAGCCTTCTCCTGGAGTGTCTCACTCTTTCTCTTGCGCTTAGGTGCATTGCCAGAAGGCACTGGGCATTTGGACGCATCTTAGGGCTTTAAGAAGAACGAAAAGAAAACATGAGAACAGGAGGGCAGCAGCCAATAACTGAAAATGTAGCTGAATTTATATTTGGATCACTATTTATGTTACAAAATTTGTAAATTATATTTTTCTCAATAATTTAGAACTACAATGCATGAAAAACTTATTGCCACGAAAAAAAGCAAAAAAAAAATTGCAGAGAATATTTGAAGTTTCCGTGTTATTGTGGGGATTTCCGCGTGCAATTATCAGTTAGGTTCTCAGAAAAAAATCTGCATTTGACTGATTCCACGACTCCTGATCCACGTAAAAGCCGGGGGTTACTGTATTGCTTAATGCTGATGAAAATACAAACTCATTGCATGTTCTTGTAATACTGTCTCATTCATAGTGAATCCGACAAATTCGACCTACATAATACGTGTACAACTCATCTCTGGAGCTGGAAAAGATGCAGTATTGAAGGATCTGGAGAATGTAAGTGCCCCCTACTAACCATCACATACCACCTAAAAGCATGATCATAAACCCTGTTTAACTAGTTTACACTACAAGTTCAAAGTATTCAGACACCCTTTCTAATTGAGGAACTTTAAGCTGTTTTAAGGTGCTTCCACTGCTGACACAGGTGTTTAGTTGCACACACACCTTGCGTGAACCTCCATAGAAAAGCACTGCTAATTGAATGGGACGCTCTGGAATGTTAGCCTAAAGCAAATATGCACAAAATTGAGCTAGAGGGTTATAAAGCCCCCAGCACTGGTTTTGTGAAGCAGTGGTAGTGTGTTCTGGGAGATCAGATGAAGGAGTTCGGAGAGGATGAAAAGACATAAGCAAAAACTCTTTATATGCAGATTTTCCAAAATATTTAAAGAGAAAATGCATGGGATTTTTTTACCATTACATACTTCATTTAAAAGTAACACATATACACTGAGAATATATCTTAATAAATCACATGGGACATCTCTGCTCTTCCTTTCTGTTGCTTTTCATGACTCAGTCTGCTGTTGTCTCCACAGTCCCCTGAGCATGAGTCTAGTACATCAGTGCTAAACGTTCCAGTTTAGATCATGTCCAGTTCAATCGTCCCATCAGAGAGCTTAGCCGAGCTGAGACTAACATCTATCTATCAGACAATTGTAGGCCATTGCCCGACCTTTTAAATAAATGAACTATTCTAATTTCAGTATTTATCCATGGCAATGGCAATGTATTTTTGTGAAGACTGCAGACTGAGGGTGGTAAAAATCCAGTAAAAATCATCAAAAGTCATCTGAGATCTCCATCATCAAGCCTTCGCCAACTACAAACATTGCTAATAGTATATTTTGTTGGTGCTTTCTTCATATTAGCATGGGTAAGAGATACAAACTGTCAGAGACCTCATTTAAGGGTCAAAACATCTTTTCTAGAAAAAAAACATTTTGTTTTTTACTCTATAGATGTACTATAGAGTAATATTCAATGTGTTATTTTCACTGTGTACTTTCACTAAGTTACATATCACTCTGTTATAAATGTTTTTGTTTGTTAGCACATCATAAACCTTTACCATAACTTTTAAAGATACAGTGTATGATGCCCTTAATAGTTTTGCAAAAGTAAAAATGTATTTTGTTATGACTTGTACTAAACATCAAAGACTTTTTTATTTTAAAAATTATTTGATTTTAGAGTCATATTCACTACTTGCTTGTCATTTTTATCCAGTGGGCATCTACTAAAGTAAATATATTCTGTTTTTGGGGGGGAGTTTTGTTTCTATTTTTCTGCAGTTTACTGAATCATTGTAAGATATTAATCAGTTGAAATAAGGAATATTTGACCAATTTATCAATATTAAACTCAATAAAATCATACCTGCGCTCTACTGTACTCCATGTTACTACACACCAACCTTCATCTTGTCCAGTAATTATGTAAGATGTACATGTAAATAAATGTATTACATAAAGACTCCCTCATCCCAGTTGGATTATCTTCATAATTAGAAACACAGAAGAAACTGTATCAAGCTCAAGGAAATCTATAGAGACCATATCAAAGTCCAGCTCTGTGCTCTTACATATTGTGGCACAAACTTGCTAATGTTGGTGGTGGGGAGAACTTGAAATAGAAATCAGACTGCCATTACAATAATACGTTTGTTTTCATCTTTATACAGCATTGTAGGCAACAAACAACATTTATAATAAGAGAAGATTCACTTTTTCCTCTTTTTACAAGTCACTGGGTCCCTGGTGAGAGGTATAAACCTGAAGGAGTCTTAAAATGGACTTTCCAATTTGAGAAGAGGTGGGAAAACAAAACCAAGGCTGGCAATAAAACATACACAAAACTGATGTTTCCAAAAAAGAGAGAGCAAGGGGAAAGGGGACTTAAAATAAAACGGATCTTCCATTTTCTTTTCTTTGATAGTCATGCTGCACGTTTGAAAAGAGCACAAACTTTGTAGAAGGGCTTCCCAAAACCCAAAATCAGCACATCCAGAAAAAAAACTGGCCATTTTTGTCATGAGTGAAAACACCACAGCACAGCACATAGTGTGAACTGTGTGAAATTGTTCTCTGCATTTAATCCATTCACTAAGTGATGCAGTGGGCAGCCAGTGACACAGCGCCCCAAGGAGCAGTGTATGGGCACTGAACCCTACTCAAGGGTACCTCTGTGGTGCCACTGTCAGTCCTGGGATTCAAACCCACAACCTTCTGATCACAGGGGCAACTTCCTAACCACCAGGCCACCACATACTGTTTACCGGCTGTGTGTGTGTTCAGCATGCAACAAAGACGAAGTGATGAGGATGACAGCTCTTGGACATATAGGGTGATTAACAATGATGGCAGCTAATTATGAGGGGTGGGCCCTCTGCTTCCTCCTGCAAGCCAAAACCACAGCTACCAGCCCTGTGCCGTCCCCTGTTGTTCGGAATGTGTACACCAGCCTAGCCCCAGACTGGCCAGACACAGTGTCATGATGAGTCCACAAGAACCAGATTATTCTAACCTGTGACATATCAACCCCTTGCTGTACCAATTTAGAGGCTGTGCTTGTGTGGAGAGTTCTATTGGATTGTGAATTTGAAGTCAAGTCAAGTAGAGCTTTATTGTCATCTCAGCCATATATGTTAAGTACACAGTGAGGCAAAATATCGTCCTCCTGGGCCATAGGTACAACATACACAGACAACACACTCAGACAGTTCAACAATGAGGATCAAAAAGGGGGGAAGGAACTATAATTAAACCTAATAAATACCTAAAATTAAAAAAAAATAAAAGTATAAAAATACAGAAACACTATGGTGGAGACACAGCAGGGACCATTTTTATTTACATGGGCGCATACTTACTTCTTTACTTATTTACTGACCAGTAAATTTATATTTGTTACCTGATTTTTTATAACTCTGATAATGGTATAATAATGGTAAATTTAAATAAATAGTTTTAAAAGCCCTTCATTTATTCACTACATCTCTCAAACAGCAATATGCCACATGTTACTGTTGCCAACCAAACCTGGACTCCTGTAGGAGGACTACATTTTTCAGATCATTGTGCACTGGTGAACTATTACAAGTTTTAGTTATCTAGTAATGAACATATAATATGCCAAAGTTTAAGCATATTAAACTTTGTGGCCCGAGCGGAGCTGGGATCAGTCAAGGACAGTTTCCCACGGAGATCAGTCCAGCAGATGTGCAGCAGTTCCCCTCAGAGAAAACAGAGGAGAGAGTTAGTTCTGTTCAAATTTGCAGAGGATTGTTTACATCTGTGAGTAGTGCAAGTTATGACTCCGGCATATCTAGCTAAAGCAGCTTAGCTAGAAAGGGCAGAACGGAGAGGTATGATGGGCATTAGAGCGCCCCGAGCCACCGGCGCACCTCCACTCCACCGTCACAAACCTGAGTGAACGTGAGGAGTAGTGGGGCAACAACACCAGTGTCCCAGTTTACTTGAATTCTCTGTGCCCACTGCCTCCCAGCTCTACACCTTCCATCTAACAAGAAAAATTAAATACAAAAAGCCTGACTAAACAAGTATGTTTTCAGCCTCAGACTGTGTCTGAATCCCAAATATTGTTTGGTATAGCATTCCAGAGCTTGCGGGCTATATATGAGAATGCTCTTCCCCCTGATTAAGTTTTCATAATTCTGGGAACAAGTAAATAGTCAGCACCTTCAGATCTGAGTGACTGCGGAGGTTCATAGTAAGAGATACGTTCACTGAGGTAATCGGGTGCAAGGCCATTTAAGGCTTTATATGTTATTAGTAGAATTTTGTAGTCAATATGAAATTTGATCGGAAGCCAATGTAGTCTGGATAATATTGGGCTAATGTGGTCGAATTTGGATATTTGAAGCTTGTAAGAATTAAGAACATAACTTTTAAGAAAACCACATTCTTACTTTATTTGTCTGTTTACTGGTTCGTCCATAAGAGCAGAATAACAGTGAAAGATTATTCCGTTCAAATTACAGTGTTTTAAGTGACTTTAGCTACATTATTACATAATTTGGCTGTTGTGAGGTGGTGCATATTGTATATTTTATGGCTTAAATCATTTCCTTCCATTTTTCACATTATTATAAATACCTGCAAATTCACAACATAAATGTTACCACAGTCTTGGATGAATAAAACAGGAGTGGGAACTCAGGAAAAGAAGGTTTTAAGAACACCATTAATATTTTTTTTAATTTAGATTAAATGACTAGTCATTCAATTCAATTCAGTTCAATTCAATTCAATTCAAAGAACTTTATTTGTCCCCGAGGGGCAATTTAATTAAGATTAAATGACTAACATCAAATCAGTGTGAGGCGACAGTTAGTTTGTTACTAAGAGGAAAGACATTTATTCCAGGGAACTTCCTTCTACATTTTTTTTTTTGACAACTGTGGTTTAAAGTGTCATCTCAAAAAATCATTAGGCGTCTAACAGGGCACAGCCGTCGGCTGGAATGCTCTAACAATGAGCCATGAGGAAATACGTGTAAGAATATAAGATGTGGGCTGATGCTCTCATCTGTCCACAGCTTCATCAGACACACACTCATATACACATTTATCTGGCTGGACTGCTTGCTGATCAACAGAATGAGAATCATCTGTTTTGGGATTCTGCTTCTGCTTCTGTTCGGAGAAGAGAACCAGGCATCAGGTAATTGCAGATTCAACACCAGACGTGCATATAAACTTGCCAAAATATATGACCTTGGCAATGAGGATTAGTTAAGTGTAGGAGTAGTAGTTAAATGTAAGTTATTGACTTTATGGATCAAAATGAGCCTGATCTAACCACAAAACAGCTTTTTAATTTAGCTTGTTTTACTAGCAGCAATACAATTGCTAGTTAATAGTAACTTTTACATTACTCTATAAAAGGGGGAGTAACACAACTTTCAGACAAATGACAAGTGAAACCCCCTCACCCAGTACTCTTATTTCAGTATAGATTTACTTTGGCTACTCTATACTTGGCTACTTACTCTTTAGCTGTTCTACATTCATTTATGCACACGCTTTAGAAACACTTTAAAACAGCTACATATAGCTACTTAAAAGGTTGATGCTAAGTTACTCTAACAACTGTGCAGTTACATGTTAAAAGTACATGAGTAAACACAAGTTAATGCATATGTTTACTTGAGCCCGGACTCACAAGTTTTCGTGAGGCCATCACGATATACAATGTAATCAAAATACGTACTGTGATCACGCTTTAGGGCTTTTTTTCATGCTAGGACAACGCTTCACTTTTTCGTGCTAGGACAGCACTTCACTACCCTATGTATTTTAATGCTCACTGTGTAACATTGCCAGTATCAGTGGTAACTGGTGACTGAGGGACAGTAGAAGAGAAATAATGAGTTGGTTCCTTATCGTTTTTGTTTGCAAAGCGGTTGAAACAGGTTAAAATGCTGTGAGACGGGGAAAGTCCCTAACCCTAACGCTAACCCTAACCCTGACAGTCACCAGTTAGATACTGACAGCACTGCACATTAAAATACATAGGATAGTGAAGCGTTGTCCTTGCACGAAAAAGTGAAGCATTGTCCTAGCACAAAAAAAGCCTTGAAGCGTGATCGCAGCACGTATTTAGATTGCATTGTATATCGTGATGGCTGCACAAAAAGTCATGAGATCGGGTTAGTGTACTGTGCACCAACTGTAAAAGAAAATACATGAACAGTATACAATGTGACACTTACTGTAAAGTGGTGCTGAAAATAATTGCCTAGATCTTAAAATTTGTATCACTGAAGTTATTTTTACAATGGAAACAAATGCTAGCAGAGGACACAAGACTAACACACAGTGAAAGTTATGACACTCTTATCCTAGTTATGCCCCCCTAGAGTCTCCTACTGCTAAACTCATGGTTGGATCAGTACTTCCAACATTATGCCAGTCTTGCTGCTGAGACACAGCACTTAGAAGAAGGAGACGTTTGATGCCTGTCATTTAGATGAATGTCAAGTCTATGGTGTCATGTTCTGCCCAAGCAGACAAAAACATGAAAATGTTCCTCCTCAGAAATATGAGTAGTCTGAAGTGAGCACCTGTCTCCATCAATGGCAGTCATTGTGTTATGCCAGACACATGACCAAATGGAAATAAAAGGAAAAAGAAACAATTATGAGCAAGCTGGGTTTCTATGTACACCAAAAAGTCACTTTTTTGGGTGGGTGTGCTAAAATTAGAACAGTGACATGGAAAATGATGAGCCTTTTATTGATAATTGAACTGGGCAATCTTGCATGCAAGTTTGCATGCAAGCATCCAACAAGACTGTTGGTATGTGGGTGTGTATGTGATTGTGTTAAAAGCCTCAGTCACAGAATGGAGGACAGATAAATTAATGTATTCAAAATTATAGCATTTTATTTTAATTTTTAAGGAAACAATTTATTAGGCAATTTTGGGGCACAAAACCAGCCTACAACTGTGCATACAGTGGTCTTCTGTGCGACTCTCAACCCCAAGAGCTGCTTGTTTTCTAGCAACATGCACTCAAAGTGGCCCACAGTGCAGAACCTTATTTGGTTTAGGGTGATGATGGCTACTACAGAATATGAAAATAGATACAGCATTTTTTTGACAAAAGTTTAGACAGGTTGGGCTGTGCTCTAAGAGGGTGATTTGTGAACCGTGGTCTGATCAGGGCTGACAAGTAAGGCAGAGATGGACTTTTTTGGCTTTGTATGTGAGCGTTTAGAGTTTTAACACCAGTGTAAGGAACACCAGTCTTTGTAAGGCAGACATTGAGCCTTTCCAAGATACTTGATAACTTGTCGCTCATGGTGGGATGCATCAAAAGCTGTGATGAGGCGGGGTTTGAGAAGTGAAAAAATGCGGCAAAGTATTTGCGAGGCTTGGATGCAGATTCTTTTAGCCTGACTTTAAAGAAGCAAGACTTGGCAGCAGATATCTCGATAGTAAACCTGGATAGAAGAGAACGGTATGAATGGGGAATAGAGTTTAGAAGCGATTTTTCTTTCTTCTTTCTGGTATTCTCAATTCTCAATGCCAGATAGCCATGGTGAAGGATGTGAATTGTGTGTCGCCCAAGAAGACAGTAGACAAAATTGGCTAAGTAAGGAGTGGGGAAAAGAGAGAAGGGAGTTAGTAGCCATGTTCCAGGTTGAGTCAAGGATGACAGAATTGCAAAGGAAAGAGTAGGTGGAGAAAATACGCATGCTGATAAACAGAGGCAGGAGCTTAGTATTAGTTCCTAGTTAGTTAGAAAGAATACAGATACAAGAGAACACATTTGCTGCAGGGATTGAGTGCAAATGATAACTAAGCTAGGCTAATAAACTGTAGACCACTACAGATTGTGTAGGCACTTAGAAACAAGCTACCTTCCAGTTAGAGACAGCTTTAAGTAGACCTCACATTCACAACTGACTTGAATCCACAGTGCCTGGGCTTATAAGGAGTATTTGTTAGACCCACCCAGCAATTCACACTCAAATCTAATCTGATCGATTGAGAGCAATTCTAATTGCTCTAATTGCTCAAAAGGTTAAGCTAATAAGAGGTTAACTCGACAACAAGGAAGCTAACTTAGGTAGCTAATTCCACAACAAGAGGATAGTAATAAGAAGATAACAAGCTAAACTTACCAGCTGGAGACAGCTTGAAGACAGCTTCAAGTAGACTTCACAAATTTAAATTAATAATAATTATGATTATTCACAATGAACAGTTTTGAAATCTGTTCTATTGACCATGAAGGTGCACTCTGAAGTACAAGTACAGACTGTAGTCCAAATGTTTCTTTGTTGTTCTTTGCATTATTACCCTTCTTTTAGCTAGTCAATATACAGGACCCCCACAGGACCACCAGTGGTGAGGTGGATCATTCTCAGCATACATTATTCCACACAGCAGTGCTGCTGGAGTGCCCATTAACCGTTTACACTAACTAGTCCAAAAAGGAAACTGTCTAACCTGAAAAAAAGCTTCCACTCGAAAACCGAAAATGAGGAAACACTTGGCCAAAAACTGAAACCGAAAACCGAAATAAATTATTATTATTAAATTATTAAAAGAATACATCAGTTACAAAACTCTGAAAATATTTATTTAGCATTCAAACAATGCACAATATAAAATAAAAATTGAAATAAAATATTTTACTTGGCCCCACTCATGAATAGCCTAAGGGTGTTTTCACATATGGTCCTCTTTAAAGGAACCGAACTCAGTCCTCTAGAAGTGGTCCAGAAAGTGGACCAACAGAAAGAGAACTCTGCTCTTTTTCTGTTCACGGTGTGAGTTCATTTGAAAGGGACTCGGTTCTCTTTCTGCTCCTCTTCAGCTCAGATGGAGCCTCAGTTCTTTTTCTGTTCACACTTTAGTTCCTCATCCAGCCTGCCACCATTCTTAAGATTTTTTTTCCACATAAGAGTAGATGGTTAAAAGCTCTACCAAACTTCTACAATTACCATAAAGATCTCTGCTACCATTGTTCTTCAGCTTCTTCATCATTCTTCAGCTGATGGAGGGCAAGAATGCTTTGAGTCTGAGAGGCTTGGTAGAGAAACTTGATCTTGACAAGTCCCTTTATTTATGTACTTATTGTTTTTTGGTTTTTTATGATCATTTATTCATTTATTCATTTATTCGTATTTTTTATTTTTTTCTTTATTTTTGGTTGTTTCCCGCATAGACATAAATGGTTTACCAAGTGATCTACCTATGGTAAGCCCAGAGGACGAAAACAGTCGAAGTGAACTCGGAGAGCTTTGTGTTCAAGACGTTCGAGTTAACCGAACCATGTCGCGGACTCAAAGCCAACTGGTTCGTTTAGTTTCAGAGAGGTCTGAGTTCGTTTGGTGTGTTCACATATACGCAAAAAATGCTGACTAATCGGTGTTTGTGTGCAGGCTGAGATTGCGCCATCACTGTTCTGGTCGTGTTAAAAAATTAAATTTTCGGTTTTGGCCGAAAATTTTAGGTGGCCATATATTCGGTGCATCCCTAATAAATTTCATGATATTTGAATGCAGATGTGGCAAAATAACAAACCAAGTGTATGTGCGTGTTTTTTTCTTTCCCACACTTAAGGAGGCTCTCCACTTCACATATACTGAGTATTTAAACAAAATGGTTGTAGCTAAATTAATCAGACTATTGAACTTCAAACATTTTATAATATACACTACAGAGATGGAGACTCAAGTCTGAGACTCGGACTCTAGTCGCATTTAAGTCACACAAACAGAAACTTGTGACTTGGGTGTTGTCACTCGTGAGTCATAACTCGTAAACAATGTTCATTTCATGGAATTATTTATTTATATCTCACGCTGTTTCCAATGACTCCTCGTTTGCCATAATCCGGAGTTATAAGACAAAAAACATTCACCTCACCCCGGTGTCCCATTACTTTTGACCAAGGTGAACGGTTTTCAGCTAATAACGGTTTTCGAGGGGTCGTTGGAAATGTATTACCGAGCCATATCTATCTGTGAAGTTTCACATTTAGAGTGCGAGATACATTTTTCATATTTAACATTTAGATTTAAGACCATTTAA
>JBBIGA010024189.1:0-14291 GCA_037576975.1 Alestes dentex | reverse complement strand
ATGCCAGCTTCACAAGCCTTTTTCTCCCGATCTTTCTCCTCAATATTCTGTTTCTTTTGCATGCTGCAGTTCTCTGTCGGGAGATACTGAGAGTTTAACGAGTTCAGTTCAGTTCTGTTCTGTTCGTGTCTGCCTGCCTGATTGACTATTTATTTATTTGCTAAAGTATCTACACCAGCTTCTCAATATCAGAAGCACAAAGTATGTTTGACTGTCATTTTTTAAAATGATTACTCATTTTGCTACACACCTTCAGCACACAGACACAGGCCTTTCTGATCATCACACAGTCTGTTCAGTGTTCCGTCTTTCTTCATCGGGTGGTAGAACTTCACACAGCGGTCACCTGTGAAAGCACAAGCATCTATTACAGCGTCTTTATTTTGTCCTATCAGAAAAAAATCATCATCTTATTTGGAGATTACTGAGTCAGTTTCTTCTCTTTAAGAACCTTATGGACCAAAACTGTCTCACTTTGGTAGTTGAGACTTGAATTTGATCAATAAGACAAATTTTAGGTCCATTCATAAGCCAACCAAGTTTCTTGTGGATCTTCTGGTTTATCTGAAGATCTGATGATCTGAGGTGAATAAAGATCAGAGCAGTTCTCCTGGGTTCAAAGATCTTGTGTTTTCATAAAAACCCTAGTAGCGGTCATTATTATTAGATGTTTTTAAAATTAAAATAACTTTGGCTCTATGTGACACAGAAACACCAAAACAAACGTGCTCCTCTCGCTCTCAGGGTTAAGATTTTAAATTCGGATCATGCTGAGATTGGAGGAAGCTCTTTCTCAGGGGCTGAATTTAAAATGTTGGAGAAAATAAACAAAATCTCATACCGATGTTAACCTTTGCCCAGTTGTCTCGGAGAAACAGGCTGGACAAAGATCTTATTTTGAATTTTCCTGTCCTTGGGTTACGCTTTCTTTTAACTTACCTGGAGAGTAGTATTCATACACAGTGATGGCTGCAGGCTGGAGCATGGCCACATTGATGAACTTGTGCATTCTGAAAGCAATCCTGTCTGGCTCCTCATGAGATACCTGGAGAGAAGCAGAGAATAAAATTTTGCACACTAATGCAGTGTGTCCGAAAGATCATGTTAAGTTATGTGCTTTCATCAGACATATCTTGTATAAAGTTCTGATTTTTGGTATGTTCACATAAAATAACATTTGCAAATAACATGGTGCATACACAAGCATTGTAAGTTATTAGCTTTCATTGTGAAGTAACTCCATGGATAGTTGTTGGAACTTTTCCCTGTGAGACAGACAACGTACATTTCACACCCCATGAGACAGACATTAGTGCTGCACCCCATGATCTGTGTTGACACATTTTCTATACGTTGCAGTGGGGGATGCTGGGGTTTGTAACTGTGTGTGCGCCTCTGAAGAGTGTGTGTGTAGTTGCGTTTTTTTCTAGCACCTGAAGTGTTTCCCAGTGATATGAAGAAAGCAATAAATGCTGTGTATCGAGTGAGAACTGGTTGATCCTTCCTCAATATGGCCAACAAAGCTGAAAGTGCAACAGATTGTCTAATAGCATAATATCAAACTTACTGTCATATTGCATATCCAGTTACGTTTTAATGGAAACAGACAGAAAACTTAATTCACTAGTCAGACCTAAGAGAGGGTGTGGCCCAATGTTCTAAAGAGCATGCTTACTTGACATTTCTTATTGCAAAATTCCCAAGCTTGCTTTGCCGCTCAAGCAGGAGTATAAAGAACTGAGCGAACCAAGCGAGCAGAATTGTGTAAAAGCCTAGTGAGGTTGACTTTGTGTGTACCCTGGTGAACGCAAGAGATTTGTGGTTCCACAGAGATTCCACATGGTAACAAAAAGGTATTTTTGACATGCATACAGGAACTGCAGTGGACTGCGATGGTACTGAAGTTGTATCAGGGTTTTTTGGTTTTTTTGGGGGGTGGTTTGATGTTCCAGTGTATCTCAGTCCGGTAACAGAGTTTCTGACTCCATTCTCTCCGAAAGTTTATAGCAGGTCATCCCAAAACCGCATCCATGGAGTCAAACCGGCGGAAAGTTTTTCTGTCAGAGCCGCTTTTGTTATTGTGGTCTTGTATTATTTATAGTCTTGTTTGAGTTTGTAATTATTTATTATTTCGCATTCTTTATCCGTGTGATAAAAACCGAATCCAGATAACTTGTTAGTGATGTCCTGGATCACCTTCACGTTTCTCACAGTGTTAAAGATAAATTTATTAGAGTCGTAGAAAACTCCCACTAAAATTTATCTTCAGCCCAAACAGACAGTCGAGCTAGTACTTCATCGACTTCCCAGTTGTTAGCTTGTGTCTCCATTGTTGTTCTGTTGTTCGGACAGTAAAAATAAACAATGGTCTCTTTCCATGTTGTGATGGTTCGGGTTCAGGTCACTTTATTTGTAATGGAAAAACATTTGTTTGCGATACGTAGTGGTTCCTTGTGTCAGTGGGAAAAGTGACAAATGTTGCCAAATAGCATGAAAATGGAACGTAAATGTTGGATTCATATTTAATATTACAAATGCTTTGTAAAGTGGTTCCAAGCTTCCTCGTGTTTCCCTGCAATTAAATTTTCGCAAGAACCACCCAGTTTACGGTGTGGGGGAAATATAATAGTTAACCAGGTGGCAGTGTCTTTTTTACATTTACATTTAAGTAGTGTCTGCACATTTTTATTCTTATAGTCCATCACATCATATTTTGTATCTTGTATTTTTGTCTCTGTATCTCGATAAAGAATGTTTCTGCACTTACTGCAGGGCCATGACCTACCCTAGGAGGGGTAGTCTGTGTAGAAATAGCATCAAATAATAGAGGTGTGAAACCACAGAATAATGAGCGACTATGAGACTATGGTCAGCCTGGCTCTGGCCTCTTTGAAAGTTCTTGTATTAGAATGTTCCATAGTACGCACACACATAGGCCGAGTAGATCTTGAATGACCTCAGAGTGGAAACGGATACCATTATGTTATGCTTGAAGCTGATAATAAAAACCCAAGTAACCTGTGCTGCAGCAGCACACTCTTGTCAGAGCACTCTTATTTCCGTGCACTAGGAAGAGACCTGCTCTATTTGCCTGGCAAATATAATAAACTTTATTAGCTTGTAGGAACATCTCTGATCTTGAGTCTTGAAACTGTGGAACACGATTTATTTTTCCACGACATACAGCAAACTATATGTAGACATTCTTGATGTCTTCACAGGACCTTGGTGTGCCTACAAGATGAACTTTAGCCTAACGGCTTAATTATTCAAACTGAAAACTTCAATATGAGGGAAAGGTGTTCATATTTACCTTATCTAGATAGAGGATCAGGGAGCCTCGCTCTGAAAGCTGTTTGTCCATCTCAAACTTCTGAATATACTTGTCATGACCGGTGGTTAGCTGTTAGAAAAACAAAGAACAAAATGTTACACATCAATTCATCCTTCTTCTCTGCACAACAGTTTTGCAAATTTAAAAAAAAGTTAAGACTACAATAAAGGACTAATGTTTAGACATATCAGTAAATTCACAGCAAAATATATCACGTATCTAAAGTGTAATGTGAGTTTATATCATTCACAGAGAGTGTACACAAATATGTAACCCCAAAACTCAAGATTAATAAAGAAACTGAAAAAGTGCATCTGCGACATTCTGCACTGCAGTTCACCTTCTTTGCCGCTAGGGGAGGGAGTGGCCAGAGCCAATATGAGTCACAGGAATTTATGGACTATTTTTAAGGCTATTTGAGGAGTTTTGAGTGTGTCATTGCTCCTCATGGTGCACAGACCTTTTTGTCTTCCTGCTGTTTTGGAGTTTTGTTGCTAATTTGTTTTGTACTGTGACTTACGTCTCTAGCCTTTCCTATGATACTCCTGTTTCTGGTTTTTGACTTGGTTTTTGCCCTACCTAGATTTCATATTTTGTCTTACACTTATGATACTGTTTTCCCCAGAACTACTTGGACTGTAATAAGGATTACGACTTTGTATCGTCTGCTGAAAACTGCCCAACTTTTGTTTGATGCTTCTTATTCTTCATACAGCTCTGGAAAAAATAAGAGCACTGCAATATATTTTTAATTGAGCATCTCTATGAGTATGACAACCATTCCATGCCAGTGTCTCTTAAATTCCCACACAAGCACCTCATTCTGCTTTATGAGGGACTGATTAGTGATCACCTGAATCACATCTTATTTAATGAGGAAAAGTATAAAAACACTGCTGTAATCGACACTCTCCTCTCGCAATGCAACCAGTTGGAGAGTAAAACACTAGAAGTTCGTCAAAGGTAATTATTGTCGTTTTGTTTAAGAGTGAACAAGAGATTTGTTTATTTGAATTATTCAAGATCTGTAAACACTGCATCCCAAAACTGCTAGTGGCACCTCCGAGGTTCTCTGACCACCATGGCAACATTTCTGCATCTAAACGACATTAAATCCATTATTCCATAAGTAATCATTGTTAGTCTACATAATAACTAGCTCATTGTTCCAAGCAGGGTTTAAATTGTCAGTGACAGCGTATCTGCCAGATGTTTCCTTACAGCTGCAAGATCACGTTCATCCACCACAAATCCTGTCAGCAGGCCGATATCCAGTATAGAAATGGTGGCATCTCTGGTTTGACTCTTATAGCTGTGCAGATGAATACAAAAAGCACACAATTTTATTTGTGTAATACAATGATCTTTATACAACCAGTCAATTAACATTTAACAAAAATTATCAAAGGAATTTCTTTTATACATTAACAGTGCACTCACAAGGTTTCAATGGTGACCAAATAGCTTTCCATAGCATATGGATAGGTAGCTGAAAAGAGATTCAATGAACATTTAGCCATAAGAATAAAGAGTTTTTGATAGAGAAGTGAAGATAACACATATTGACGTGTCATGGTACTTCTTACTTTGTACTTGTCTAGACATCTTAACAGTAAGGTCAAACATTTTGCAGTCGCTTTCTTTCTCAGTAGGCCTAGTGTAGTATAGGGTCACCACCTGTAAGAGTGATTTTTAATATCAATCAAAAAACGTGAATACAAAGAAGTTACTTTGGCTGAAAACACACGGCCACATGTGCACAGATTCTGTTGATCTCTAACATTATTGGAAATCTATAAAATATAAACAAACCATGCACAAGCTACATTTTATGCCTTTTATGCTCCACAATTTTCTGTGAACAAATTGTGTCTGCAAAACAAAACATGTCATGGCACCAAAAAAATTTAGCATTCACATATGAGTGAATACATACTTTGAGAGAACCCACTCCAGTTCCTTTAGCAGTAACATTGAACTCCTGCTTGAGCTGCACCTACAAATGCACAGGCAAAGGAAACTTGTATTTGGTCTTAATAGGTTCATGATCTTAAAAAGGGTTCGAATAAATGTATTTGGATGCAGAAGGCAGAATTCTTATCTAAAAAGCTTAAAGTTGTTTTATATTTGTGCCATGAATCTTCAGCGTTGTATTCAGTCATAAATCAGATAAAAACACATCTAACAAATGCAGCAAATATTGTACTCAAGAACAGTAATACATTGAGTTTTCCAGAACATCATTTCCACACAAATTAAATATTTTTTCAGTTTTACCTTTCACTTTATTAATGTTTTGATCAAAGACAAAAGAAGGGAGGGTCTGGTTCATGCTGTCCAAATATAAAGAAGGTTTAACCTTGTCTGAACGTGTGAGGTATGAGGTATCCTTTCTGAAAATCCATCTGATGGGTCGGCTTCGTCCACTCACAGACACCTCCACATCCAGGTCAGCTTTCTGAAGTTTCTTCACTTGTTTGTAATACTCAGCCACAGCTTGGAAGACCATGATAGTTGCCTGTGTGACAAATAATGTGCAGACATGAGAAAAAGAACGGTCTAAGAGTAGAGATTACTTGCTTGGCTTAAAAATTAAAAAAAAATCCAAAATTATTCATTACACTAGCCCTTAGAACAAATTAAAATGCTGTGAAACAGCCTAAAACCGGGGTTTCCTGTCCTACATGCTTGCAATTTCCTATGCTTAGCCGCAATCTTGGGCTGATTACTTTAAATTAAACCTCAACAAACGATGACACTGTCTTTTTTTATAACTAACCTGTGCTTTAGTGTCTTGAAGTCTGTTTATGACTCTGCTGTTGTTTTTAGCACTGCAGCACTGACTTGCTCTGCATTTATCACATTCCAGCCCCCATAGCCTTGACATCACAATGTTCACAATGTTCACAAGTACATTTTTGGATTGAAAAATCAATTCATGGTCAGACGAGAAGCCACATTGCAACTACATAAAGAATAATGGAAATGAAATTAAATCACACTAATAAAGTGCATTGCTTATTCTACTCTAACCTTAACAATCTTAAAGCAGAGCAGAATGTGTGTTATTTATTTTGAGCATAGGATATTTTAGGTGGGATTAAATTTATGTTGCCACTGCTTAACCCTTCAGAACATAGTGTCACATGGTTGTGCAATAGACTACTTTCCATTAGAGCATACCTTCACATCACTGTGTTTTGAAATGTTCAACACTGAAAAATCTATCATTTCTATCTGCTGACGTCACAATGCAAGTAAATGGAGATTCAGGATTACAGCTGATACGCCATCGTCGAGTTTAAATTTATACTTTTAGTTCCTGACAGTCCATCGGGAACTAAACAACACTAAACTCGGGCTGCGGCCCAACAGCTGACACACCAACTGACGGACGGAGAAACACACACAACCAACAAACACACACATGATGTTTGACTCTGTACAACAAAACTTAACGCAACTATTGAGCCACTATTGAGCCACCATGTGTCAAAGTAATCCTGGCAAATCACACTGCTAAGCTGTTGTTTTCATTACACAACTTTATAAACGTCATTATGGAGTATTAATCATCCAACCATTTTCATCCTAACCATAGCAATCACAACCTAATAACTCTTTCAACCTAATAATTATGTTTGTTGTCATACAACAAACCACAAACATAATTATTAGGTTGAAAAAGTCAGTCAAATGAGTGAGTGAACATTGTCTCACTGACGAGGGGATATTTATCTGCTCTGCAGTCAGGCAGTGCAACCGAATTCAATACAAGAGCAATTCACAATACAATGTAATGCATTGTCGAACTTTAGTGTGGAATGTTGGCACACAAGCAACAGCTGGAACTGTAAAAAAAAAAAAAATTCCCTCACTGAAGGGATATAGTGGAATGCACAACATGGATGGCCTACCTGTGTGGTTCCACTACTTCCATAACGACTGGTCTGCCTGTTCAACCAGTGCACAACTTTGCCTGCTGCATCAAAGTCATTTGCCCTCACAAGAGCCAGCAAGGCATAGGCTGTTGCCTCCAGGGAGAAATGGTGCCCTCTAGTAACTTGCCAGTAAGCACCGTCTGCTCATTCGAGAAAAGAAGAAGCTGAAGAGCATATTTTTGCAGCACTAAATATTCAGTCTGTACAGGTGCTCCCCAAAACACCTTATGCATCATAATGTGGGTTTCACTGACCTCCGGAGGAATGCTTCATCAAGAGATCCTTGTTGAACTTGCCAGCGTTGGCCATGGCATAGGAAGTCATGGCAACGGCATAAGGATTGGTCAGAGAGGGTATTCTACGTTCCAGATACTCAATGGCCTTCTTCATACTATCAGGAAGACTCTAAATGGAAGATCATAACATTTTATGTTGTTGTCTGCAGCAGAAACCAACCTGTTCTTACACATCAGGACTGACTTACAGTGACTGTTTTGACACAAAGTTCACGGCCTTCTTGCATGGAAATCAGGACAAATGCAGTCAGAGAAGCGTCAGCGTCCTTCCCTCGCACATCACCCTGGAATCACACGGAAAACTAGCACTGACACACTGGATTTCACAGTTTTGAATTTTGGGAAACACGAGTTTCAACTTACGACCATCTCCCCATGAACCACAGGAGCACTCTCTTTAAACGTGCCATCTGGCATTTGTGCCTTCAGAACCAGCCACTTGAGGGCGGTGCAGAGGACGTTTTCCTTAATGGATATTATTTCACTTGCCATGGCGAAGACTTTGGCCACGTATGCCGTCAGCCTACGTGACCACAAAGGGAAAATTATTTTGTAAATTACTGAGGCGTATGTAGTAAAGTGCTAAGACTGAAGAGCAGAAATGCTTGTTTGTATTTTTATCTTTTTACCATGTGCTGCTGGGTCTGTTTATCCATGCAGCGTAGGAACCGTCTTTTTTACGGAAGGTCAACTCTTGCTCATAACCTGAGAGAGAGCGAGAGAGCGAGAGAGAGAGAAAGTTATAACTCTTAACTGATGATGGCTGTAAGTCTGAGTATTTTCTTATGTAGGAATTAAAACCATTTAAAACATATAATGTTTCAGACAATTAAACTCAAATTAAACCTTTTGGACAGGTATTTCCCTGACACCCGACTCTTTCCCATTCAAACTGATGTTTGCCATCTAATCTCCAAGATGTTATGTTAGAGCCAGTTTCATGAATACAATTGGACCATAGGTGGTGAGTTAAGCCAAGTTGTAATTCTGGTTGTGCACCAGTTAGAGTATTTTAGTTAGTTTTTTGAATGTGTGGCACAAATTGACTCTTTTTAAAGGACACACCTTCATTTTTGGATTGCATTTTGAACATGCCTACTAAACAGCTCACACTTCTTGAACTCTCACCTCAGTGGTGTCTTTGGCAAAAGCCAAGTAAATGTTGTATACAGTCATTTTTATTTTCTTTCTTTCTTTTATTTTGAATTTTTTTGACTCCCCATCACACCAGCACTGGGAGGCTGAAGGCCAGCACTTGCTTTTATAAGTCACAAATCATCAGACAGTTCAACAGACTTAGAGGAGCACGCTAACTGCCAATTACTTGTGCCCCCAACTGGCGTAACATCAGCATTGCACCCAACTTCAACACATAAGAACACAAACACATAACACACATAATTCCCCCCAAAATGTCCCCAAAAACATGAATAAACAGGCCAACTGGCCAATTTGCTGTCCTGCAAAGGCTCATGGGAGCCAGTGTGACTGCCGGCTCGTCACACGGCCACCCCACGAGTCCACAATAAAGTCTCTTAGACAGGGCGGGGAGCCCGTGGTGTGTCCTCCTGGGCTGGAACAGTGCCCTCACCACTCGCTCCCCGTTCCCCCAGGTCCTCAACTCACCACCTGAGTCCAGTGGCTCCGGGTGGCCAGGGTCCTGCACAGTAGCGTCCCTCACACCAGCCTGTGGCTGATATGGCGGCAGTCTGTCCCTATGCAGGACCACAGCCTTGCAGCGGCCCCTCAACCGCACCCAGCAGACCACCTCACCCAAACGCTCGAGACCCTCTCCCAGCCCCCTCCAGTGGCTGTCCAGTTTCGGATTCCGCCCCTTTTTCCAGGAGGGGCAGTAAACCCAGACCAAGTCTCTTGGCGCGAAGTCGTGCCCTCGGCTGCACACATCATACGCCCGCTTCTGTCAGGCTGTAGCTGCACCCTGGCGACCTCTCACCAACTCGTACACCACCCTCAGTCGACTTCGTAGCCTGCGCATGTAGTCCGGCCCTGGTAGGCCCTCAATCTCTGGTTCAGGGGGAGGTCCGAACACTAGGTCCACTGGCATGCGCAGTTCGCAACCAAACATGAGTGCTGCCAACGTGCTCTGGGTGCTTTCCTGCACGGCGGTGCGGTATGACCACAGGACCAGGGGGAAGTGTCTGTCCCAGTCTTGTTGGTGCACTGCCACCAGGATCGCCAGCTGGGTTGCCAACATGCGATTAAACTGCTCCACAAGCCCATCGCTCTGTGGGTGAAGCAGCGTGGTGTGAGTCTTGTGGATGCCCAGTCGGCGACACATGTACCCAAACACCTGCGCCTCAAAGTTCCGCCCCTGGTCACTGTGTAACTTTTCCAGCACCCCAAATCAGCAAAAGAACTCTTCCACTAGCTTATCTGCCACTGTGGTCGTGCTCTGGTCAGCTACCGCATAAGACTCAAGCCATTTTGTAAAGTAATCCATTGCTACTCGCACATATCAGTTCCCCAGGTAGGTTTGAGGAAACGGACCCAAAATGTCCACGCCTACCCGCTCCATGGGAGCCCCCACCACATAGGGCTGCATTGGTGCCCGCGACTGTCCCCTCGGTCTCTTTTTAGCAGTGCAAACATCGCAGCAATGAGCAAATAATTCCACGTCTTGCCAGCAGCCTGGCCAGTAAGAACGGCTGCAGAGCCGCGTTAACATTTTGTTCACCCCCACCGCACCATGTACTGCCTTCAACATGTCCTCTCGCAGCGCGTGCGGTACCAAAAGCTTCCAAAGCTCGCACTCACTGTCCGGGTGCTGGCAACGATGATAACAGAGTCCCTGTTTTAACTCTAGTGTCCCCCACTGCGAGTGATATGCCTTCAACTCCGAGTCAGCGGCTGTGATCTCGTCCCACTCGGGGCAGCCACCCCTGCACCTGGCTGAGAACCAAATCGCTTGCCTGCTCACGCTGCAGCCTCTCTGAGTCCACCTCAGTCACCGCCTCGGTCGTGACAGCCGTACTCAGCTCAATCACCTGCTCCTTTTCCGCCGCGCACCTACAGTAGTGACAGTCCTCGACCATGCACAGGCGGCGCAATAGCGAATCCGCCTTATAGTGCTGCCGACCTGGTCTGTGCTGCACCTCATAATCGTAGTCCTGTAGCGCCTCTAACCACTGCGCGAGCTGCCCCTCCGGATTTTTGAAGCTCAAAAGCCATGTCAATGACACGTGGTCGGTGCTGAGGCGGAATTTTTGTCTGCACAGGTACGGCCGAAAGTGGCAGAGGCTCTGGACCACAGCCAAGAGTTTGCGACGCGTCACACAGTAATTCCGCTCTGGCCGACTCAAAGCTAAGCTGTAATACGCCACTACACGCTCCCCGGCTTCCGTGGCTTGCATCAAGACCACGCCGACACCCACATCGCTCGCGTCTGTGTCTGCTATGAAGAGTTTTGTTGGGTCCGGGCTCATAAGCACTGGAGCCTTCCCTAATGCCTCCGGCAGCTGCGTGAACGCGGCTTCGCACTCCTCAGACCACCTGAAAGCTCCCCCCTTTTTCATCAACCGATGCAGCGGCCGTGCAACTATCGTAAAGTCCCTCACGAAACGCTGGTAGTACGAGTCTAACCCCAGGCACCTCTTTCACGTTCCGTGGCATTGGCCAGTCCCGCACTGCCTCAACTTTAGCCGGGTCGGTGGCCACCCCCTCGCTACTAACTATGTGCCCCAGGTACGCAACTTCCCTTTTAAACAGTACACACTTCTTCGGGTTTAACCGAAGCCCTGCTGCACGAATGGCCCCAAGCACCTCTTCTAAGTTCTGCCCCGCCCCCTCAAAGGTCTCGGCGTGCACCAATAAATCGTCCAAATAGACGATGCACTTTGTCCGCGGCACCTGGCTAAGTACACGCTCCATGAGCCTCTCAAACGTAGCCGGACTATTACAAAGGCCAAACGGCATAACCCAGAAGTGCCATAGACTGCGCCCGATAGTGAAAGCTGTTTTCGGTCTAGCATCCTCAGCTAACTCTACCTGCCAGTAGCCGCTACGTAGATCTAAGGAGGTAAACCACCGCGAACCCGCAATATAGTCTAACGCATCATCTGTTTGGGGAAAAGGATAGGAATCTTTTTTCGTTACCACACAGAAACTGCCGTCCTTCTCCCTGACCAGCACTTCCGGCGCTGCCCAGGGGCTGTCTGATGGCTCGATCACCCCTGCTGCCGCCATCTCTTTGATTTTCTGCTTGGCTGATGTGGGCGCAAATGGACCGGGTGA
Organism: Alestes dentex; assembly: GCA_037576975.1. Classification (NCBI taxonomy): domain Eukaryota; kingdom Metazoa; phylum Chordata; class Actinopteri; order Characiformes; family Alestidae; genus Alestes; species Alestes dentex. Next base: position 2,469 of record JBBIGA010024189.1, on the reverse strand, counting down.
GCACCCTCAGTGTTTATGTGATGCACTCCGAAGTACTCTGCCAATTGTAGTGAGCGATGAGAGAGAAGGCGAGAACACATTGATTTCTCAAGCAGCAGTGTTTTATTTGTCAGCTTCACAGCCTCCAAACACAGACTTTCAGCCAGGTGTACTGTGCTCCCAACTGGCATAACATCAGCATTGCACCCAACTTCAACACACCCCCCCTCTCTCGTTTCTCACTAACCCCCGGTCCCCAACAGTATGGAGAATGGTGATAGACGAGAAAGGGCTCAAACCACACAAACAACACATTTCACACTCACAATGACACACATAAGAACACAAACACAACACACATAAATCCCCCCAAAATGTCCCCAGGACAAATAAACAGGCCAACTTGCCAATTTGCTGTCCTGCAAAGGCTCATGGGAGCCAGTGTGACTGGTACCCTTGGAACTTTAAACAAAATAAGATAAGATTAGATAACACTTTATTTATCCCATGTGTGGCACATGTACACCTATAAAACTGTACAATATAACATTATAATATAAAAATTGGTGTGTATGTACACACCAATGCTTCACTCCAAAGAAAGATCGAAATCTGGGGTTCAACAGATGCAGGTAAAGACTGCAAGGGAATTAGGCTAAGACAGTAATCTTCTAACAGCAGATACACCTGAGAGTCAGTTACTGTAAACTGTGCTGTGCAGCATATCTGTTGTCCTCACAAAACAATAACAGTGTTACCCACGCCAGCGAGGTGTTGGGAAAGAGTTTTCTCACCTGTCTGGATGTGTTTGACAGCTTCAGCACGACGTTGCATGCCGACTCCCTCCCACTGCTTTGTGGTGTCCAGATAATGTGTGGCGATGAGGGGCAGTGTCATGAAGATCATGGTGTCTTCTCCAGATCCGTGAGGCTGCACAATCAGACGCCCCATGAAGTCTCCACTGATGGCCTGCTCGATGGTTTGGCTTATTTCCTGACCTGCAGGAGAGCATAGCAGAGCATAAAGCAATGAATAGGTTTAGATGATGGTTTTAATCTTCTGTAATTATTTTAAGTAACATCAGTGAAACATCACTGAAATCAGTGTTTTCATTCCTAGAGTCTGTTGGAGACAATTCGCCAGTTCTCATCACGAAACAGTGCCTTGTTTTTTTTAACCATCAATAAAATCAGCATTTCTCTAGACTAGACCTTCCTACTGATGTTACCACCATTTAGTTTTGACATCTTCCTTCACCTTCTGCATTCAGTATAAATTTTTCCTATATACTTTTAAAGCCCTTCATGGTTTTCCTTCCTATTATATACAAGACCTGTTACATCTCTAGACCACTTTAGGTACAATAGGTACAATACCCAAAGACAGACTGTTTTCTGTTGGAGGCCTTCAGTGTTCCTACACCCAAATTATGGAATTCGTTGCGCAGAAAACCTTAGAAACACTCGTTTTTTCAGAATTCAGGGGTCGCCTTATTATTATCCCTCAGATGTTCTTATACAAAGCAATCCGTTACATAGCATATGGCAGAAGTAGGTGAGCACAGCAGAAACACCAAGGACTTACAGGTATTGCGCGACATATTTTTTTCTATATATTTTTAGTACTTGTTTGCCTTATAATTTTCTCTTTAATTAATTGTAACTATATCGCACCAATGTCTCAAATATATTTCAAGGGATCATTTAACTACACATTGTATGTGTGTATGTGACAAATAAAGAATTTTGTATCTTGAATCACCACAGCTGGATCCCTCTCCTCTATATCGCAATGGATTCCTATTACTTGTTTATCTGTCTGGGTCCAGAAGTCCAACAAGACTGCAGGCTTGTTTTTTTCTGTGGTTCTTATACTTTGGATCCATATTCCTTTCATATTTCTGCATAGGATCCATGTTACCACATCAGTGCCAACATCTTGCAGCCTGCTAGCAGGTGCTGGGTTTGTTTCTTTGCATAGTGGATCTGAAATGTCTGAAATGGAACATGTCAGTTTTGGTCAGTCCAGACTTGTGGGCCTGTTCTAGTGCTGCCATAATTAGTGCCACTGTGCTGACCCTCAGTCCTGCCCTTTCCACACACTGGTAAAACTTTCCCCTGTTAGCTACATTTGCAGTCTGTGTTGTTGTAATGTTCTTAATTCTGACTGGAATTTGGTTAAGGTCTTCAGTGCATTGTGGAGAAGTTTTGGGTCTCGCTGTTTCTGCCTCATGGTCGATGGGTGGTTGGAGGACCTCTAGGTATTTAGAGCTGCCCTGTTTGTTTATTGTATTGTCAACATTCACCTAAACCCTGGTTTTACCATCAGCAGGTTCTAACGCTATCCTGATATCCTTGCTGTAAAAACTGGCCAGAGAGATCAGTAAGATGGAGTTTACACCCTTGGTTTACTGTTTGGTGTCATCCTTGCACAGGAGTTGATGGTACCTCCAATCCTGCGCATGTATCCATACACTTTATTAATAATTAT
>JBBIGA010024126.1:0-14295 GCA_037576975.1 Alestes dentex | reverse complement strand
CACACACACACACTTTAACTAATGAACCAAAATAAAGCTAATTATTATTATTATTATTATTATTATTATTATTATTATTATTAGTGGTAGTAATCATAGTATTCGAACGGGTAATTGATAATAAACAGACTAATATTAATAAATGGTTATATTTAATAAATAATATAATTATTTATAACAATAACATTGAATAATACATAATATTAATAGATCTTTAGATGCTTGAAAGATGCAACAGCCTAATAGCTCCAGTTCTAAGACTTAACTTCAGACATTAAACACAACTTGGCCAATAGATTAAATTTAGGGTAAAATCACATTTTTGCCTTTAAATGCAGAATTATTTGATTAAATGATTTCCTGTCACCTCTTGACGCAGCACATCCAGTTCTTCTGCTGCTCACAGAGCCATTCGAACTGCTCAGCTGTCTCTCTGAGCTTCTGCACACTCCGCGCATTCTCCCGCTGCAGCTCCTCCACCGTCCTTTGGTGGGTACTGTTCTGCTCGCTCAGCTCCTGCTGCAGGGTACAGCTGGTCTTTTGCAGTTCTTCCACTTCACAGGACTTGCTGAGTGAGAAGAAATAGCCATATCACCGTCCAACATATGATTTGTTCATTCTTAGGGCTTTATTTTTTGCTTTGTAATTATTTATTTTATCACATAAACCTGAGTTGGAGTTCTTTTCTTTCAGATTATGACAAGAGTATTTACCATCCAGTCAGAAAGTGGTTACACCTTTCCTACCTGGCCAGCTTCCTCTCTAGATCTTCTATTTGCTTGGTCTTGAGTTGGGTCTCCTTGCAGAGCTCGGCCTTTGCCTCTTTGCCTCTTTGGTTGGCCTCCTGGTGCAACTGGTCCACCAGGCCCTGCAGCTGAGTCTCTGAACTCTGGAGTAGCTGAATTTCAGAGCTGACTTGTTCCAGCTGAAGGCTCAACAGGGCTGCCTCCCTCGCGCTCTCCTCTGCCATTGAGACCACCCGCTGCTCCAGGAACTGGACCAGTTCCTACAACACACACATACACACACACAACATACACTCACTGGCCACTTTGTTAGGCACCTTGTATCTACAGTCACTGACCATGTAATCTACTGATCATACAGATGCACTTTGTAGTTCTACAGTCTGTCTGTTTCTCTGCATGTGTTAGCTCCCGCCTTTACCCACTTCATCAATGATACCCCCACTCCGGGACACTCCAGGCCTGCCTGGGGGGTTGGTCCTGGGCCGAGCCGGGGGACCTCCTTCACTTAGGCCACCTGGATCCATTCCCCAGTGTGTGTGTGTGTGGGGGGGGTGCTCTATCTACGGGCCTTCCTCTTATCGTCCTACAGGGCCAGTAGGGTGACCAGCCGGGTCGCTGCGGTGGGCATGGATCTGCCCTGCTGGGGGGTGGGCCCGGGGGTTTGGATCTCTCCGGTGCATGCATGGCCCTCCACCGGGGGTGGGGGGGCGTAGGCCTCTCGTCACCAGTGACCTGCACCATGTGAGGGTCTAGGGTGTTCCCTACCCGCCTCCCCCTCTGCGGACCTCTTTGTACTGGGGGAGGGACCGACCCCTTGGTCGTCCGCGGGCTCCCTTTTAGGTTTGGGCCCTCAGCAGCATTAATTACCCTCCACTTCCAGTGACAAAACGGCTTACACTTAGACACACATATAAGGGCGTAGAAAATACAAAACATTTGTTTTGATTTGTTGTGTAAAATTTGTTTGAGTTTTCGAGTTTTGTTTTTTTAGTTTGTGTTTGTTTTTTGTTTGTTTGTTTGTTTGTTTTTTAAAGGTTACTAGAAACTTTTTTGTGTCATAAATTTGTTTCTGTATGTCTTGTTTCTGCTTTATTTTATGTTATTCACTGTGGGGTGAGGGGTAAGCTCGGAGCGTGACTGTAAAATGAAACTACAAATTAAAAATAAAGTTGTCCTCCGAAGATGAGGAGTGGTGGCGGGCCAAAAAAAAATGATACCCCTGGTATTTTGGAATTTTTTTTTAAATCAGGAGTTTAGAATAATCCATCAGAGGTTTGCAATTAGTAAGTGAGGGTTTAGCATGTGTAGTTTGAGCTTTGCCACCAGTATTTTGGGATTTCCTGTCAGTAGTTTAGGGTTTAGCATCAGTAGTTTTGGTTTGCTGTCAGTCACTGCTGGGACAAAACCTATTAAATTTACTTTTATTTTTTACACAATTTGAAAATGCCAGGATGCATGGACCAATAGAAAAGTTCTCATATTAATTATTACACAGTCCTTTTTATTACACATGTCCATTAACGTCTTCTGTAAAGTTACGGTTTCGGAGGTACCGTTTTTGTCCCGACAGCAACAATTTCTTTTACTGAGGGAAAATGTTACTTTAAGTTACTTAAAAATAAAAGACTAAATGTAACAAAGAGCCTAAAGAGATGCAGTGGAATGTGGTGCAGTACCCGCTGCTGTTTGAGTGAATCGAGCAGCTGGTCGTGTCGGAGGCGCAGGTCCTGGCAGATGTGCTCTTTCTGACAGAGCTGCACAGACAGAGACTCCAGCTCCACCTGCAGAGCCCTCTCTCTCTCTCTGGAGGCCACACATTCTCTCTCCAGCACTGCTGTACACACACACACACACACACACACACACACACACACACACACACACAGTGTTACACTCAGTGCACTTAGGACTGTGTACATAAGTGTAACATGGACCAGCCTTGTTTACTTGATGATAGAACTGCAGTTCCTACCCTTTAAAAAGTGCTTAGTTATAATTAAAGAGCCTATATAATGGAAAAAATTATTTTCCTTATTTTATTTTTCATTAAAAAAGGTTTGTATAGCATACAAACACTGTTAAAGTGATGTCACAACATCCAATACATTTACACATCTTCCCATTCAGCCTCGAGCATTTCATCCTCGCCTTCAGACCATTTCAGCCCTGACTAAGAGACAATACAGGGCCACCAATCAGAGCAGATCTCATTTAAATACAGATGTGGGCAAAATGACAATTATATTTGGCTTTGAATCACCTTGCTGGTGCAAAAATAAAATTTTCTGCTTTTCAAACTGTCTTGTCTTTTGCATATTGAATAGATGGAATGAAAGAAATGGGAACACATTTTACTGCAACTTACTGCAAAGTGCCTAAAGATACAAGGAGCCTTGATAAAAGTCTTCCAAACACTCAGCATTCAGGATCACCAGTATACTAATCACTGGCCTGATTATCTGGAATCATCTGCACCTGTTTCTTCACTGGTTCAGGCCTTAAGTTAGATGTGCTTTGTTATGCCTGAATGATTCATATGTATGTTTGTTCAGGCTTAACAGACAAAAATATTCCTCTGAAACTGGTCAGGAAGTGGACTGAAAATGAGAGCCTTTGAAAATTCTTCAGGAAACCTGGAGAACTGTTCCTCAAGACCACATTAATAATATAAGAACGTCTGTATTCTAAGGCATAAAGAAAGATTGGAAGATTAAATAAATTGTGCTGTTTTTTGGTAAAAAAAAAAAAACTGTTCCAAAGTTAAAGGTGGAGCTCAGGTGAAAAAATAAAATGTGTGAAAAGTGTGGGATATGGGCCCTTTAAAGTTACCTGAAGGGCAAATACCTTCAGAGTCAAATCTCAGAAGTATCTGTTCTAACCACGTGACCTCATGACCTGCGTCTGTCTTTCAGCAGTTATTATCTCAGCTTACACACACACACACACATATTTTACATTTTATACAATTATGGTGTTTATGGAGCAGTCCTAATTCATTCCTACATATATCTAATGTAATATAATCTACTCTAAATCTAATCGAATCTAAAATTAATCATTTTTGTCCTTTTTACTGAACTGTCAGTTTTTGACACATACTTTAAAGATGCTTATATGTAAATGAGCTTTGTTTTGACTTATTATTAAAAACATCTCAATATGACTTCTTTTCTTCACAAATGATAAATATATATAAATACATAATTTGCCAGAAACAGAGAAGAAAAAATAGAGAGGATTTTGGAGGATTGAGAACAGAAGTGCCCAATCTATGTCCAGATCTGTTGTCCAGGTGTCCCTCTGGCTCTTGGACGTTTCCCACATTCCTGAACTTTGTCCAAGGTTGAGAAGGAGAGGACCTGTAAACCCACCCCTGCCAGTCCTCTTACCGTCTCTGCACAGAACTGAAAGGAAAATGAAGTGTAAAATGTATCTTTGTGTCCGTTTCTATCTCCCTCACTACACCACAGAGTCTCCTCACCATTCTCGTGTGCCAGCCGGCCGCATTTGGCTGTGAGGTACTGGACCTGGCTGTAATCTTCATCTCTGCCCGTCACCCTGAAAAACCTCCTCATCACAGAGAACTCAGCACTCCTCTTCCCCCGTCAACCGTTCCTTCTCCCTCTCTCCTGTCGTCTCCCGTACTCTCCTGTCCTCTCTCACCTGCCAGGGCTGGTCCCATAGGCCAAAGGGCACCGAGCATTCACGCCCACTCTCCCTCCGTAATCATTACTGCTGTTGCGTAATTCAGCCCGAGAAGAGCACTGTCCCGCTCCTTCTCCAGGGCCATGAAAGTTTATGCAGACAAAGAGTATGCAGCTGCAGCTGGAGCGTCCCTCCTGAATCAGAGCATGTCTGGACTTGACAGTCCAGTCTCTCCCTATAAAACCCCCACCTTTACAGAGCCCATATCTTTACAGAGCCCAAACTTTTTACATATAATATTTGGCATAATATTTTAACAATTTATTTCAAAACATACTTAAACTAAACCATTAAACAGCCCCTTTCGAATGAATTAATTCTATGATCTCACAAAAAACATATTTACATATGTCCATCTATGCAGCCCTGCCCATTCACACAGATAGTTTCGAAAATGTTAGGAAAATAAGTCATTATATTGAGCGGCTAAGTAAAGGTTTTGATAAAATGAGTAGCAATGACTATATATCTATATATGTATATATAGTAGGGATGCACCGAAATGATTTTTTTTGGACCGAAACCGAAAACCGAAAATGAGGAAACACTTGGCCGAAAATCGAAACTGAAAACCGAAAGAAATTATCATTATTAAATTACTAAAAGAATTAATCTGTTACAAAACTATGAAAATATTTATTTAGCATTCAGACATTGCACAATATAAAATAAAGTTTGAAATAAAATATTTTACTTGGCCCCACTCATGAATAGCTTAAAAGCAAGATAGCTGAATTATCTCTCATAGAACTAGTGAATTCAAGTGCATTTCTGAATGAAGTGCATGAACAAACTGCATTCAGAGCAGCTGCTTTAAAAAGTGGTGAAAGATAAAACATTCTCTGTAGGCTTGTAACAAAATAGTGTATCGAAACAAAGACTGACATATATTAACTGTAATCACTGGAAAACTTTCTTTCCTTTTCAAAAACACATACAAAATGTGACCATTCTGTCATACGTGAACACACTACAGCGTAAACAACATGAAATTCTACGTCTGCTTTTAACCCATTCTCCTAGTGAGGCATCCAGAGAGCAGTGTGTGAGGACGGTGCCTGGCCCAGGGTGCCTCTGGGGTGCCTAGCGGTCTTGGGAATCGAACCCATGACTTCCTGATCGCACTAACCACTAGGCTACGAGCCGCCCTATGAGCAGAGCGGCTCGAAGGGCCTCTTCTGTGCTTCATACTCTGCATGGCGATGGGGATGTTCTGATTTTATATGATAAATTAATCCCGACGTTGAGACAAACGGCTTCCCGCATGTCTTTATTAGAAATATAGAAATGCGCCCACATGGCAGATATGTGCGTGCAGGCTGTGGTTGCGTCATCTGCATCATCATTGCGTCATCACTGTTTTGGTCGCGTTCCAAATAAATTTCGGCCGAAACAGAAAATGCGTTTTTTGTCATTTTCGGCCCGAAAATTTTGGTGGCCGAATTTTCAGTGCATCCCTAATATATAGTATTGACAGTGTTGGGAAGGTTACTTTTAAAATGTATTTCCCTACAGATTACAGAATACATGCACCAAAATGTTGTTTGTAACGTATTCCGTTAAGTTACTCAATGTAACGTATTCTGAATACTTTGGATTACTATATATTGTCATGCTTTTTACAACTACATGACTGTAGTAATCACATCCTGCAAATTCTTGTTTGTTTTTCTCTACCAATCGGCTGTTAAGCCCAAATCTCCCTGAATAGACAATATATTTACTGTAGAGGAACAAACGCTTGGGTATGTTAACCTAAGAGGTTTTGTCTGCTTAAAGATAATAAAAAGCCGTGTCTTTGCTTAATCATTTCTTTACTTATTGGTTGCTAGGTTACAAGGACGTCACTCTGTCTGGCATGTTTTTATTTGGCTTTTTTTTTTAAATACAGATTTACTGTAAATATTCGTCCAATCAATGCATAGTATTGTTTAGTCTGTATATTTTACTATTATTTTCACTATTTTTCTCGTGGCTACCATGGCAAGAACAAAGCAAAGCCCGCAAATCCACCGGTGGTAAGGCGTCCAGAATGCAGCTGGCCACGAAGGAGCGCTCCGGCCACCGGCGGCGTGAGGAACCCTCACCGTACAGGCCCGGCACAGTGGCTCTGAGAGAGATCCGCCATTACCAAAAATCCACGGAGCTGCTGATCCGCAAGCTGCTCTTCCAGCGCCTGGTGCGTGAGATCGCTCAGGACTTCAAGACCGATCTTGGCTTCCAGAACTCCACCGTCATGGCCCTCAGGAAGCCAGCGAGGCTTAACCTGGTGGATCTGTTCGACACAAACCTGTGCACCATCCACGCCAAGAGAGTCACCATCATGCCTAAAGATATTCAGCTGGCTCGCCATACCCGCGGAGAGTGGCTTAAACTAACTGCTCTTATGGTCCCCAAGACTTCGCCTGAGGGGATAGCCTAACATAGGAAACATTCCAACAAAGTAACTGTATTCTAATTTTCACCTATTTAAACAGTAACTGTAACGGAATACAGTTACTGATCATTTGTATTCTAAATACGTAACGCCAGTACATGTATTCCGTTACTCCCCAACACTGAGTATTGATATACAGGGGGTCCTCAAGTTACAATGGAGTCCTACGACAGTGATGTAGTCGAAACACACCTTAGCTAATAAGGTTAATAACCTGTCCTAACACAGTTGTAAAATCTATAAACACAACTAAGAAAAACTGACAAAAATGAGTGTAAAAAATATGTTCAAAAGCCATGATCAAGGCCAAAAAGTCACCAAACAATGCAACACAAACAGAACACTTGCGCTTAGATAAGCACACTCACAGCGCGTTACTGCGTATTCTTCCACCACGTGCCACTAAACTAGCATATATATATATATGTTTGTGATGTGTTGTGATGTGGTTAAAAAATGCCCAAAATTGCCTATTTTTATAGTGTAATTTTACATTCCCTTTAAAATCGGTAAAATACCGATATCACTTTTAACGTGGATCAGCAGTCACAGTTTTAGTCCACTGGGGATTTTTTTTGAGAACCGAACTAATGATTGTTCACTGAAACCCCAAGCTAACGCGGAAAATGCACATATCCTCCGCATTTTTTTTGCTTTTGTGACGCCTGGGGCTCATCCACCATGCCCCCTCATCCTCCTTGCTAAGCACCTCGCCCAAACATAAACAAGGCAGCAGGAGGACGAGGGGGAGTGGCGGATGAGGCAGGACAACAAAGCTTTTTCCAAGGCAATATATAATTTTTCATGTATTTTAGTGCTAAATTATTAAGAAAAATATAATTTACTAATTATGTAACAAAAATATTAATGCAAATTAATCTAATTTCCATATCAAAAATAACTATACATTTTTTGGTACTGTCCTGAGAACACAAAGAAAGCACATCTTGGGACAGTGAAATACCGCAGTACTCAGAGGCAGGAGGTTTGAAAGTAGCCAATCCGAGAACACGATTTATTTCTCCTTGCTGCTGATTGGCTGCTGCCCTTTGACGACGCTGCAGTCCAGAATTTCCCCCCTGGAGCGTCTCCGGTGTTCTCGTGTTTTCCGTTTTGTTCATCTTAAAGCCACGTATTTTTATTACAGTAATTTAATTAATTATTATTACAAAGAAAACTCTAAAATTGTAGCACTGCTAGAGTTCAGTGTACACTGTACAGTACAAATATGGGTTTACCTTTACATTTTCTATAAGGTTTATGTATTAAGCTGAGTTTAAAATGAAATTAAAGCATTTCGGGAGCATATTTGAGGGGCATATCCACAAGGTTGGAAGCATGGCTTTGTCCTAAATGTCTTGGTATGTGAAAGCATTATGATTGCCCTTCCCTGGAATTCAGGGTCCACTTGAATTAAATAATTAAGAGGTGTGTCCCAATGTTTTTGTCCATAGACTGCATGCAAGATTTGCTACTAGACTGTGAAATAAGGTGGAAATAAGTCAAGTTTATTCAGGCACCTGAATAATAAACACATCGTTCAATGTGAATAGAGAAGAGCTTAGCAACAGGAACTTCTAAACAAAATAAGTAAACAAAGTAAATAGGCTCAGCATGGCATTTCAGAGGCTTTAGCGAGTTACACACTAAACTGAACTACTGTTCTCTTCAAGCCAAAGAACTGAGCCGAGGAATTATGGCTTAGTTTTTATTGGATATTTGAACTGTGATATTTTTGTTTGTTTTGTAACCACTACGCACCCAAGTTACAGTGAAATTGTATTTACAAACTGTGCAGTGCACTTTATTTGTGGGGGTTTTATTATTTTGCTGGACTACTTTATTCAGAATCTGAACCTCAATCTGAGCTACTGTAAGAACTAGAGAAATAAAAGATTTTTGTTGCTTTTACTGGATATCTTGAAGGCAAATGATTACTTTCCTGATGGCCTGTTGAAGTTGTATGCTTTTTAAATTCATTAAAAAGACAATTTTGTATTTTGTGATATCATATCATTATGTTTAAAATTCAGAGAAATATAATTTTTGGGCCATACCACCCACCCCTACTTAGAACATGTATGGCGATGCATAACTGATCCAGCAGGCGGAGCCCAGCTTTCTCTTGAGCACTGAGGTCTCCATGCCTGTCCAGACCAGGAGCAGCTCCTTACCCAAATCTGTGACATTTTTTAAGTCACAAAAAATTCGCTGTGAAGTTGTGGTCATGGTACAGCTGTCCAACCCTGATCCACAATTTGTATATATAATTAATGAATTAGTCATTTTTGAGGTCATGAGAGCCCCATTGCACTTTCTCAAAAGTATCATTTTTAAAAAGGTTTCAGGATCCGAAAAATGATCATTTAACCAAAGTGACCTACAGGTCACAAAATCCCCTCTCAATTTCCATAATTAGTTGTACCGAGCATAAAAAATGCAAAAAATCCAGTATTTGTTCAAAAATGGCATTTATTTAAAAAAAAAAAAAAAAAGAAAGAAAAGAAGGAAAGAAAGAAAAAAAGACCATGTTTTGTTTTGTACATGGTTATGAAATGGGATGGGATGTCCACATAAACCCTCTGCTGTGATTTTAATCAGATGTATTTAATTTACAGTCCGTTGGCTGAACAGAGGGGTGGGGTCGTTCTCCCACCATCAACACCAGGACTGGTCTGGGTTAGAATCTACAAAGTTGTAACTGGGCGAGAAGTTGCCCTTTGGTGGATCAGAAACATAACACTAGGTTATCTACAATGTATGTGACCTAAAGACTGCATAATAAATACATTAAAATAACATACCAATGTGCAATCACTTACTCTTAGTTTTAAAGGCTAATTTCACTCATTTTTCAAAATTTCTCCAAAATTCTATGGTTGAGTGGTTCAGCACTGTTCACAGTGGTGAATGGAATCAGACATCTGAATCTAAATGCTCCCTCACTGAAAATGATTCCATGAAATGTTTATGGATGTGCCGTACGATGCCTGAGGTGTTGTTCTATCACAACTCTGAGAAGCTTTTTATCCTAAAACTAAATAGACCCAAAAGAAAAGTGATTTGCCACTATTTTACCATCATCAACATTCCATATAAACACTTAGGAGACATGTTGAAGACATCTGCTTTCATTTACCATCACTCTAGAGATATCCACACCAAACTCACTCTGAATGAGTTTGTTTACATATCAAACGTTAAATTATGGAGAAATTTTGTAAAAAAGCAGTGGAGTTGACCTTTAACCTCTACTTGAACTTGCTACACTGCTGGAAAAACAAATAAATAGTCGAACAACAAAAAAATAAATAAAAAAAAAACATGTAACGGAACGGGCATCAGTGCTTCTGCTTACACAGTGGAAAAATCTGACGCGCTGTAATCACCAGAGACCTTCAGAAATGAAATTTCTTAGTGACATATGTGTGTAGTGTACACTAGGACGAGTGTGCAGTGCACATCACAGGTCAGCGGATATGGCGCCGCAGAGTCTTTTAGATACGGTCGCAGTTTTAGACTATATTAGCAGCAGGGAACCGTCTTCTGTGCAGTGGCAATGAACAGTGTTTTTGACTTCAGTCATTTATGGTTTTAAATACTCAGCAATAAAAAAAAAAAAAAGACAGTTCAGCCACCAGTAAGTCCACTGAGGGGACACAGATATGCTTCACATTAAAGACCTTTCAGTCATCACAGACCGACAGGTGAGCCCCCAAACTGAGAACGACTCACCCTTTGTTGAGGAGGACATGCTGTAACAGAGCGCCTCTTAAAGCGAAAAATCAAATTTACACTAATCCCAGTTCAGCCAAAACAACCTTAAGCTTTGCACGGCAGCTCTTTGACTACACCAGTTATCACACCACCACTCATAACCAGCAAATCCACCCATGTGTATAAAGAACAGTGTCATATAGTGTCAGAAATATACAATATATTCTGTTCATCATTATCGCAGTATCAGTCTCTGCAATACTGACATCACACAGGGCTGCAATATGCAAATGAGCCTCTCACCAATTAGTGTTGACAGGGTGACCAATCACAGGTCCAAATGAGTTACTGGGTGTTCTGATAAATGAAAGTCTTCATGTAATCCAACAAAAGATTTTGGCCAATCTTTAACCGTTAAAGGAACTGAATGGCCAAGGTGTTTTTAAAGAGCCTGTTTTCTACATTTTCCTCTAAATTTTGTTCCATTTTTAATGAGTTTCATAATTCATTATTCATTCTTACATGACCATTTTCCAGCCACAGAATAAGCTGTTTTTATTACTGTGCCTTTAAGGCTGATATATGTAAATGAGTCGTTTTCTGATTGGCTGCACTGTAATGCAGCTTATTCAAAAGCATAGGAGCTCTGACACTCCTTAGAGACTAAAGAGACAAGGAATTATGTGGGTTTTGCAAAAACCCGGAAAACAGGCTACTTTTGCAGCTTAGTTTTCATATACGGACTGTGTGAATGGGGGAACAAATATTTACATACTTTAAACCTTTTTAATATATTGATATTCTGTCATGCAGCCCTAGAAACCACATAAAAAGGCCTATTAGGATAACTTAAATGACCCATATCATTTAAAAGAAATGTTTCCTCTTTTTTTTTTTTTTTTTTTTTTTTTACATTAAGCCCATTTCATTTGGCATCATAAAAATGATGCATTTACATATAAAGTTTCTCTCATAAAAATTTAGCTCTGCCTGCTCATGATGAATGCATAAACCAGACTGCTTTTTGACTGAGGTACAATACAGGGCAGCAAGGGTTCAGAACAGGGGTCATTTACATATGTACACAAAGGTTTGTTTACATGACACATAGTGTCCTCCTCTACAGAGAAAAAACTTTAATGGCAAATTACTGTTTACTTATTTGCTGAATTTAACATACTGGGGGAAAAACTGTTTAAATAAATGTGTAGTCTGTGAAAAAATCATGGCACATGTTATTGTTCCAGTATGTTCAAATTTGCAGAAATAAAAGCCATATTAAGACCTATTCCTTGCAGAGAGAGTGCATACACTTAAACTTGTCGTTTGACCGGGGGAATCTTAAAAACACCGTAGCCAGGTTTAATTTTAAGGAGTGAATAGAAATCGAGAAAGGTTTTAAAAATGCATTGTGATGTTTTTGGTGAATAAAAGCAGACAACGGTTATAAGAGGAATAAAAATAATACAGAAAAATTAAGAATATGAGCCATTTAACAACTCAATGATGATTTAGGCATACAGATGCTAATGCTTTTCTTACTTCTGGCCTTGTAGCTTCAGAGCAAAACCAAAGAGGTCAATTTTCAAACAGTGAATGCCTTGGCTGATCGACCATAGGATAGCAAAAATGAGATTTTTCGCTAGATTTTCCCTTTAACTAACCCATAGGAGTCTAATGGGCCCTTTTATCTCCTCTACATCTGTACAGAGTAGTGTTTCGAGCCCCCCAAGCCTCAACATTTAGTCCAGATTGGTCTATTTTAACGGCATTATACATTCTGCAGATGCTGCGATGAGGAGAGGCATTGATGGCCGACTGGAACAGTCTACAAGGGAGGCTAATGCACAGAACAGAAAATAAATAAAGTTTAAAAAAGAAAGGAAAAAAGAAAAAAAACATTCTTAGGTCAGACCGAGCCCCGCAACAAATTATTGCACAGACAACATAGACAGACGGTCGCAATAAATAATAAAGATGACAATAATCAACAACAGTAGTCTTAATAAGGGTGTGTATAATAAAAACAGTACGGACGTCACTCTCTGCCTCCCCTTCACCACTGCTGCCAGCTGAAGTCATCGTTTGATCCAAAGACAAGGAAGAAGCCCAGGATGGTGCCGAAGATGACAATGTTGCCCGTCAGAACGAGAGCGCAGGCTCCCCAGGCGATCTGGACACACAAATATGAATTATTCACTCAACAAATGGTGCTGAATACACAACCCATCTGTGTCTGTGGAGGGAGCGAGACAAAGCAGAGTAAAAAGCAAGAGAACACAACAGGGGCTGTTTTCACACACCACAAGATTTTTGCACAGTACTACAGGTGCTGGAATGTTCCTGACTGAGGTAAAACTTTGTCCATAAAGTTTGTTTTCTATTTAAGAAGAAGAAATTACCACACTAGCACGGGCAAATATGATGGGCAGCCCGAAGGCTGACACGACGATCCCCGTGGTAAGGAATATGGCCAGCTCTTTGCAGGCATTGCTGGCCGAGTCAGTGTCGTCCACCACCCGTCGCGAGATGCAGTAAGGGATGGGAGACAGGATGTAGAAGAAGAGCAGAAAGAGAGGCCAGTATTCACTAGGGGAAGACAAACGCACACAAAACGATAAGAACAGGAGATCTGAGACACTCTGCACTTCCTTAAAATCCAATGGAAAACTGAATTTTCCATAATAAAAGTGTCCCTGAAATACAGGAGTCTGATGTAGCACATACATAAAATGTTTTTGCCCACTACAGGTTTACACCACTTATCCACTTAATACATAAACTGCAGATTTTTTGTTCTTGTTAAACCCCTGGAAAGTAGTTGAGTGAACAAATATACACTACCAGTCAAAAGTCACCTTCACATTTAATGCTTTTTCTTTGTTTTTATTATTTTCTACACTGCAGATTAATATTGAAAACAAAACAAAATGGTGAAGGAACACATGGAATTATGCAGTAAACAAAAAAGAGTTAAACAAACCAGAATATGTTTTGTTATAAAGTAATGATGGACTGTTGTTTCTTTTTCCTTAGTTAAGTGGTTCTTGCCATAATGTGAACTAGAACCGTAGTCGAATAGGATTACTAACTGTGTACCAACCCTACCATCACAACTGATTCCTCATGAATCTGACTGAAAAAATGCCAAAGCTGTCATCAGAGCAATAGGTGATGTTTTCAATATTTATCTGCAATGGTAATAAAACAAAGGAAATCATTGAATGAGAAGGTGTATCCAAACTTTTGACTGATAGTGTATATACAGTAACGCCCTGCTTTTCGCGGGGTTCACTTTCCAAGAGCACCCGTGTATAGTGAAAAACCGCATTGTTGTGTTGTGGTGAAAAAAAAGCCTAAAAATGCCTATTTTCATAGTGTAAACCCTAAATATTCCCCCAAATGCTCCCAAAACACTTTAATTTCATTTAAAACTCATTAGCCTTAAAGAAAATGTAAAGATAAACCTGTATCCATACAGTAAAGTTTACACTGAACTCCAGCAGTGCTAGAATGTAAATACCAATGTTACCCCTGTACAGACTGTACTGTAATTCATGCATGTGCGTTTTCTTTGGTATGTGCGATCTTTTTCATTGGCATAAGCAGTTAAATACAGTAATAAATGAATTTAATTTACAGTAATAAAAATACAGGGCTTTAAGAAGAACAAAATGAAAAACACGA
>JBBIGA010024073.1:0-14297 GCA_037576975.1 Alestes dentex | reverse complement strand
ACACCCATCAGACTCTATAACTCCTACCCCTGTCACACACACACACCCATCAGACTCTATAACTCCTCCCTCGTCACACACCCACCCATCAGACTCTATAATTCCTACCCCTGTCACACACACACACCCCCATCAGACTCTATAACTCCTCCCTCGTCACGCACCCACACATCAGACTCTACAACTCCTGCTCCTGTCACCCACCCATCAGACTCTATAACTCCTCCCCCTTTACACACTCACACAGTAATCGGTTCTGTTACTAAGACTTGCAATACCTTTTGGTGCGCAAAAGCATTTTGTGTAATATCTTTATTATCGTTATTATTATGTGCAATATTTTATATTGTGCAGTAGTTTTATCATTTGCAATATCACTACTTATGATATCATTATGTGCAATAACAGACTTGGTATAGAGAACAACTCTAAACCACAATTTTATTAATCTACAATATTTATCTCTTTTCCTGACCACAGCATTTTGTGTATATAGCATAGTGTATATATCACACTGTATTTTCTGGAGTGTTTTATTTATTTTGGGTATATTTACATTATATTTTACACTGTTCTTTACTTAGTGTGTCTGTGTGTCTGTGCAGTCGTAACATAAGCTATTTTCTCCAGGATCAATATATTTTTTCTGATTCTGATTCCGATTCTTTACCCAGTAATGCTATTGGGGCTAACAGTGAATAGAAGGGAAAGTTAGCATGACTCATTTGCATAATGTTAATTGATCATAATTACAAACATTGGCACTTTAGCTTGGAAGACTCCATCAAAGATTCCAACATGAATACAAATGCTTCAGAAATCCGAGTTCAGAACTTTTCAGCTGAGTTATGTCTGTTCCAGAGGCCCTGGTTTCTCCGACAGATGTGCGAATGTGTGTGTTTTTCTGCTGGACAGCCTGCTCCAGCCACTTCAACCCCCTCTAAGTTTGGCCTGATTGGGTTTCACAACCAGCACCAGAATGTGTTACCAGACCCTGTGGACAGCACTTTCCCGGACGTGCCCCAGCTCCAGGAAGGATCGGAATTCTGGTTGGATGGAAATCTGGTTGGATGGGTTGACGGGAGGATCCACGGAGGAGAAGACACCGAGCTTGCGCCCAGCCCTCGCCGGGCCCTCGAAAGGCCTACGCTTTCCGCCTCCTTCCCTTGTAAAAGGCCCAGCTCCCTCTGAAGGTTCCCCCGGAACGTTTTTAGTGTCTTTTACTGCCTTCAGCTGGACGACCTTTATAGAGGAATCATCCTCCCCTGTTGTGCTGGATCCCGCAGTGACGGCATATTTACCCCCGCAACACACACACACAAACACACACACACAGCCTGCGGTCAGAGAACCACTGTGTGGCTGGTAAAGCAGCATTAATACAAGTCTGAGTGAAAAAGACTGTATACAATGACACTGTTTATTGCATACAAGTGTGTGTTTGTGGGTACGTGTGTGTGTGGGCCGGGATGTGGTTAGTGTGTGCTCGTTTGCTGACGTACACTACCAAATCACTGGCTTCAATCAAGCAAAGGCAATTTGCTGCTCACACATGCAAAATGAGTGTAATGCAATGCTTGTATCATGCAAAAGACTTTGAATAATTCAGATTTTTTTTTAATAGAAATAAAAAGTAAGAAATATTACATGTGCACATTAACAACATTTCCAGAGCTGGAAACAGATGATTTTGGAAAAACGAAAAATAAATAGTCATTAAACATTTATTTTTGGTGCAAAATTATAAACACAACCAGAGATGACAATCATAATATAATGAATATTCAGAAAGCCTTGTGTTCTAAAAATGATAAAAATGTGGGAGAAACTTTAGCACACATCTTGGTAAGTAATCAGTGAATGCAATAAAAAGTATTCATCAATAACTTCTTGTACCCCCTGGCCCTCCAGAATGAATACCTGAGATATTGAATAAAGCATCAAAAATGCCATTTGGTGTCACTTTTTTTCATTTTAATTTCACCTTAAAGAACAAAGTAATTATAAGATTGCTGTGTGCTGTTAGCAACAAGCTAGCCCGCTAGCATTGAATGAGCAATCATATGAAATTACAAATTATAATTCAAATACTTTTTATCATGGAGTCATTTTATTTTTAAGAGTAACCTATTATTGAACCCCCTTAGCAACATTTAAATTGAAATGAACCAATTAAATGTACATATTTGTGAGAATTATATGATCCTCATTTCCATGAGTTCTATTGTTGTCTATGAAAATGTTCTTTTTCTCTGGGATACAAGTATTAGGCTGTAAAATTTCTTTGTCATCTATATGGGCAAAATCAAAGATTTGTCAACTCAAATAAGTGGATGCCTTTGACCTAGCACAGTACCTTCTGATGACCACAGCCTCACAAGCTGTGTAATTGTGAAAGCCCAGGCCTGAAGCTAAAATCTGCTTTATGAAGGGCTTAAACTCCAGAGCTTACTATGTTTTTTTTTTCCCTTCTTTTATATGAAGCTGCAGCCTTGTTTCTCCCTATGCAATGAGCCGTCACACTATTTCACCATCCAGGCCATGTGAGGAGGAAAGCCGCAGAGTTCACTTCACACCCAGTGTGTGGAGACTGATAGAGCTGGAGAGGAGCCACATTCGGCTGAACGGAATTCAGGAGAGGGATGAGGAGAGAGTTCCACTCGGCAACATGAAAAAGGGAAAGAAAGGGTCCTTTCTATGCGTAGAGATCTTCAAGGAAAGTGCCAGGACTTTTCAGACTAATCTCCAGGGTCTTGGGGAAGCTTTTAAGCTGGAGGTCCTGAAATATTAAGCAACGTCAATTTAGCATCAGGCTAAATGCTATGTAGTTTTTTTTCTCTTTTTTTTTCATTTGAATTGTGTGGATAATTTACATCCAACAAAACATGTCACAGTCCTACACTGATGCACACCCTGCTCTGCTTGCTCTCACTCTTCAGCAACTTTATGGAAATGAGCTGAGTGGCAACCAGTCAGTTTATTAATGGCGCACTGCTTCCCTCAGGGGGGTGTTTCAGTGTCATTTCTGTTGTAAAAATGAAGGAAAAGAACAGGAACCATATCTAAAAAATGTCACAATTTGCTTTAATCATCCACATAAGCCAGCAACTTAGCTTGAAATTGGACAGATTATATTTAGAATTTAATAATTCATATTATAAAGGAATCCTCTCTGCATGATATTAACTTACTTAACTTAAGTTGCTTAGGCTAAGATGTGTCATTTTTATATTATATGAATATAAAATATCAACAGCATCATTGAGGCTTGTTTTATACTTATACTGTCACTTTTTCAAGCCAATCACAAATGACAATAGTCAAACCAATCACAAATGACAGCATTTTCTGCACACTTCAAAAGGCTATGAAACGACAAAAAGTACACTCAAAGCATAAAACTGCACTCCTGCTGTTTGACTTGTGTGGCTGATATGAAAAAGAATGCTGTGGCAATTTACCACATGGGGCAGTGATGTGGTGCCCCAAAGACACAAGATCTGGTTCTCTTAATTGTGCTCTTCAGGCTCTTCCAACTTCCCTGCTAATCTCTGTTGGCTCTAAAGCATACGGTAGGTGCTGCAGTCTACAAGCCTACTGGTTCCCAAACCTATAATTATGCAAAACCCCCATAATTTTGCCCCATAATGCATAAGGACAGTGTAAAAATGTGAACCTCCTGGAGGCCCTAGAAGATCAGTTGAAGATCTGGTACCACAAAGTATCTTAAATTCTTCTCTCTGAACAAACTAGCCCTGCTTCTGAAGGAATTAATTTTAGATTTTTGAATGTCTCTGACCGGAGAAGTAACACAAAATGTGTTTTGGATAAACGGAGGTAATTCACCCACTGCCGATTCAATAAAAGTGGGTTATCTGCTTTTTTTTTAAGGTACAGCGAAGTGTGTCAAAAGTATTGTCCATGGTAATGAGCACGGTTAGTTAGAATGGTCAGTTAGAAGGTCATAATTCTAAAGACATCAAGTATGGCCTGGATATTGCAGGTCCAGACAGTGAGGGAGGGATTTTGGTTAATGAGACAATCGCTGCAACCTCGGCACCCAACAGGCCTATGTTTGCATCATGCATAACATGCGAACTGTCACAGTTGCTAGCAGTTCTTGGTTTCAGCAAACTGCATTAGTGTCATTACAACTATCCATAAGTGGATGTCTGACAAAATAATGAGAGAAAATAAACAGTAACACTTCAGTATTGGAGGCTGTTAAAATGCCATCATAAGACACTGATTAAACCTTAAATGGACAGTACCCTAACTGGCTACTCAAGTAGTTGCTAGAGTGGGCTATTTTCCAGGGTCCTTGAACTTGTGTATTTATACATCATTATTATCCCATTCCTCAGAAGCTCCATTGAATTAAATAGGCCATCTCAACATTTGGAGGTTTCCTGATAACTGCTACCATTGGCAACAATTTTTGTGTCATTCATATCTTTTCACAAGCAGTCCTGTCACTTATTGTAATGGACATTCATTGTCATTTGTATCTGACATTTGCGATCCTTGTTACAGAAGTGTTTTGGGGACACCTTGAGCAGTTAAATGATCAATAATGTAAGATTTAGCTGTCAATTTCAATATTTATGGAGAATATGGGACCTTTAAGGCTCTGGTGGCAGGTCCATTTTCAGAAAGAAACGGGGAAACTGGCATGGAAGGAAAGAGGAAATGACTTGGATGAGGAATACGTCACTGTAACAGAGGAGAATAGAAATGGAATGAACATCAAAAGCAGCCCTGCCTGAACTACTGGAGTGTTCCAGGACTGGTCAGTGGACGAGGGACTGCCTGGGAAAATTGACAATTACTCTACAGAGCATTTAAATCAAGCTTTGTGGTCACTTTATGCACGGGTCCAGAATTCCCCTTGTCAGAGTTATTCACTTGTGAGCTTAAGAACTCACAAGAAGTTTGACCTTCTGAAGAATCCAGAATTGAAGTCTAGTGGCAGTGTTTTCAGCTGAGATCAAAGAGCTTTGCAGAGGAGGAACACTCCAGTAGCTCATGCAGGAAACGATACTCCAACATCACACTCCATCTCTCCTGATGATATGATGTATATTAACATAGGAGTTGGAGAGTCTGTATGTAGTCAAACACTGTGCAACATTAAAGTTTTACTTGCTAAAGGGAATATTTTTCTCAAAGGATCCATGCAACCGCAACCACATTGTTAAAATGAAAAACTGTGTGAAGTTTCTTTGATCATTTTGGCAAGGAACTGTATAATAAGTGGAATAATGGATAGTCCATCTGCCAAGTTAAGTGAGATGATATACAGTCTGCTGATCATTGTCAAAAAATGTCAGTTTTAATTAAGTGAATGATAATGTATAATCTGCATATTAAAAAAATAGTCCCTTTAAGTAAAATGGGAGAATGTATAGTCTGCTGATTATAAAAAAAAAAATGTTCTGCTTAGATAAGTGTATGATAACACGTGACCCGCTGATCATTATTGATTAATAAGTCTCTTTGAGTTGGAATAAGTGAGTATTAGTATGTAGTCTGCCAGTCATTTTGGAAAATTACGTCCCTTTAAGTTAGAATACATGAGTAATGATGTATAGTCCACTGGATATTACTGTATGATAACGCCTGAACCACTGATCATTATTGAAAAATAAGTCCCTTTAAGTTAGAATAAGTCAGTAATAATGTATATTCCACCATTCATTATTGAATATCCCCTTTACATTAAGTGGGATATTATATTATGAATTATAGTCTTCCAATCATTCAAAAAACAACTCCCTTTATGTTAAGTGAGTTATAATGTATAGTCCGCTGGTCATTCCTGAATAATAAGTCCTTTTAAATTAAGATAAGTGAAACCACGTGTAATGCACCGGTCATTTTCGATCCTTTTAGTGAAGTGAGTGATCATGTATAGTTCACCAGTCATTATCTAAAACTGAATCCTGACAACATGAACAGCTCTCAGTATTGTACTGTCGGAATTACTTTTTTCAATGACCGGTGGACTTTCCTTTATTACTCACTTATCTTGTATATTTATAGATATGAAGATGTGCAAACAGTGCTTAACCAAGACAGTGTGATGAGACTAACAGATTAGATATCATTTTAGCTCTTTATACAAGTGCTCAGTAACAAGTGATCAGTTTATTTACCAATATGAAATTACCAATATTAAAAATGATTTCTTGCATGTATTTACGTGTGTATATATTACGCTAATGTTAACAGCATTTAGCAGGCTCTCCTATCCAGACCGACATACATCACTGCTTAAGTAGTCCGCATCTGTTCTTTAATCCTGTAAAGTTATATTTAAATCAACATCTGCTTTTAACCAAGTTACTGCTAGCTAAGTTACACACCCAAACAAACCGTCAGAAAGAAAAAAATACGCACATATAGAGAAAAACAGGGAAAAACAGTTAGAAGGGTAAGTGCCCAAGGTTTTTTTTTTTAATAGATAGGAAAAGATGTATAAGAGAGAAATGAGGGGACTGGTTAGTGACCAAGGTGCTCCTTGAATAGGGGGGTCTTCAGACGACACTTGAAGACAGCGAGCGACTCTGTAGATCTGATTGCAAGAAGGAGTTCGTTCTGCTACTGGGGGACCAAGACTGAAAAGACAAGCAGTGCTTGACATTCTGAGAGAAGTGACACGCCGCTTGATCAATGCAGATAAGTAATGAGGTGCAACTTGAAGGCAAGTGTTAAGGTCTTGAACTTAATGCGAGCGGTCACAGGGAGCCAGTGAGGGTTCGTAGTAGAGGTCTATTGTGTGACAATTTAGGAACATTGAAGACGAACCTCGCAGCGGCATTCTGAATCAGCTGAAGTGGTTTTGTTACCTTCCGTGGAAGTCCCGCCAGTAGAGAGTTGCTGTAGTCCAGTTTAGAGATGACCAGAGACTGGATGATTAACTGCGTAGCTTCAGTGGTGAGAAAGGGTCGGATTCTTCTGATGTTGTAAGGAAGGCATCTGCATGTCCTGGAGAGGTGGTCAATGTGCGACGAGACTGGCAGTTCTTCATCTAGCATGACACCAAGGTTTCTTACCTTCTTTGAAGTTCTCAAAAGAAACTGTGGGGTCGTGGCTTGGTGATGTTATGTGATGAGTGCCAGTGTTAAAGAAGCTTGTGATAGGCAAAGTTTTCTGAAGCTGAAGTTTTAGTAGAGTTTTAAAGAAGTTTTCCTATGCTGCTGAGAGCGGGAAATATTAGTGCAACATTTGCATATTTATACATATGACACAAGCTTTGCTTTATACTTTGGAGGGACTGTGGGATTGGCGGGTGCCAGCTCATATATAAATATATAACAGATATTTGGTACTCGCCAATCCCACAATCCCTCTGAAGCCCAGAGCGAGGCTTGTGTCATTTTTCCCCACTGACTGTGCCGAGTTTATTTTTCCCAGCCGGGTCCAACTGGGCTTCAGGGAAGGGAATTTTGGGGGGCTTTCCTGCTGCTTTTCAACCGTTTTCTGTCTAATGTTTTGTCCTTTTCTTTCGTTCATTCAGTCCCTCTTCCTCTCCATTGGGCCCATTATGCCTTCAGCTCAGACAGGTGATTAGAGGCCATGAACGTCTTTAACACTTGGGCTGAGATGAAGAAGCCTTAAAAGCTGCAGCGTCGAGTCAAGAGATGCCAACCTCTCTCTCTCTCTCTCTCTCTCTCTCTCTCTCTCTCTCTCTCTCTCTCTCTCTCTCTCTCTTTCTCTCTCTCTCTCTCTACTACCACTCTGTTTTCTGGTGCCACACACTCATTCCATGCTGTGCTCTAATTAGCAGGCGTACCTACTAATACACATGACAAGTTGAGTTTACTTAATGTTTCAAGGAACCCGACTGGTTTGGGCTCGCTTATTGCTCCAACTTCATTTATATGTGGCTCTTGAACTAATTAGAGTAAATTACATATGTAAATGAAGTTAAAGTATCAGAGATAATTCAGGCCATGAATCACTTTAAGCAAGTGAATAAGTCTCTCTTTCTGTGCTGCACAGTTTGAGAAATGTACCTCTTAAAGCTCCAAAATGTTTGATCTACTGGTCTGAGTCTGAGGCTGATATTCTAAGTGGCCCATTCCTAAAACAATTCATACTGAAACATTTCTCATAACCTCATTGTGAATACCTGGATAGGTGGCTTTGTGTATATAACAAATATGATCATTTCAAAATGGCCTGTTTTTGTTGGTTGAATTCTGTATATGGACCACTTGGATAGTATCTGCATTGTGATGAAAGCAATTAGTATACAGTAATATAAGTATACAATAAAAAGACAGTTTGTGTTATCAGCCATTTCAGAAGCACTTATACGACACATCAAGGGGCAGTTTGCTCTCTGAATTCCCACATGCGTGCGTCTGGCCCTCAGTGTTGCAGGCTGTAATGGCCATGCACGTACAATAATGACCAGCGCTAATGGTGGGACGGATTAACGCCAGTGGCCGGTCTACCGAAGGGGCCCTGAATCTATTCCCCTGCCATCGATTCACAGGAGTGGCTGTGAAATTGAACTGTCAGGTGTTCTATTTGGCGCTGATATGATATTGATTCTGCTCTGTTTTCAAAGAGTCCCAGCAACGAGGCCTTATAATCCTGGGAGGCGCTCCCGGCAGCTACGAGCGGGCGCATCGCTCCCATTTAAAGTGTCACTCTCAGTAATTCTGAATTAGATGCTGGGGAGATGGGAGGATTGCGTGTTGCTCAGTGTGTGAGCAACCATCCATTCCAGGCATTTCGGACACTGCTCTGGGTGTCCCACATGGCCTGACCCATTGTTCGCCCCCTTTTTTTCCCCTCCTTCGCTCATCAATTAGTGAAGCTAGCTCGCTCACAACACTAAAAGCACACTCTGTGTTTGTAAGCAGGAGGCTAATAGTGCCACTAGATTAACGACATACAGCACTATCACTCTCGCTGTCAGTCTGGAGTCTTTAATCAGAGGGAAAACGGGGTTGCTGGAAAAGTTGCTCTAATTTGCCTTGTTCTTATAAATACACTCCTTTCAGCTATGGATGGAAATAAAAGGTACTGGAATAAGAGTAATTAATTGAGCTAATTAGGTAGTTAATTAGTCAGCAAAGTCAATTTGTTGTAGAGGGCATCATATATTTAAAAAAAAAATATCACTCTATAATTTTCATATACCAAACATGGTCACTCCTGCTGACTGTACTCAGGAATGGATTATGGTCTTGTTGATTATATCCTCTTCGGAGTACCCCACAGTCTTGCTAAAAAGAAAAAAAAGACCTGAAAAAGTGATATTGTACTCAATTTCAAAATTATGCATGATTTTTTTTTGATGACCAAAATTAGCCTTGTTAATGCTTAGTGGTTCTCAAACTGGTCCCCTGGGACCCCTGGCTGGTCCAAATTTTGGTTGGATAAAAATAAATCCAAGGGCAATAAAGTGTGACTGTGTGGAAACAATGATTTATTATAACTGTTCAGGCTACTGTAAGTATATGGAGGTGCAAGAACACTCAAGAGGTTCTCAGTTAAAGGTTTGATTCCACTTTATACTTTTCCTGAAAATGCAGAAAAGAGAAAAATAACAGAAGTAAAAATGAGAAGTCCCTTCGAGTCATCTGGAGTTATTTCTTGGATGAACAACATTCTCTAAAGTCAAGGATGAAGAAGTATCACCTGGGGCAGCTGGTGGCCTAGTGGTTAGGGTGCCCCTGCAATCAGAAGGTTGTGGGTTTGAATTGCTAGTATCATTACCTTTGAGCAAGATACCCTCCCCACACACTGCTTCCTGGGTGCCCCTTCCTGGAGGCAGCCCCCTGCTTCACTTGGTGAACTGGTTAAATGCAGAGAAAGAATTTCACTCTATGTGACTATAAGGGGCCACTTTACTTTAAGCTTATTTTTACAATTTACTGTCAGTTTCTTTCAGTTTCAGTTTTAGTTTTTGGCCCAGTGTGAGTGTTTTTGTCTACTTCCCAAATTTTAATTTTGGAGGATAGTTAGCAAATACATACACTATATGGACAAATGTATTGAGACACACCTCGTCATTATTGACTTCACTCATTCAATCATGTGTTTCCACAGGTGTATAAAATCAAGCATCCCAAGACATTTAGGACATCTCCATCCTTCCAATTTTGTGGTCACGGTTAGGGGAGGAAAATTTTCTATTCCAGCATGACTGTGCGCCAGTGCACAAAGCAAACTCCATAAAGACATGGTTCAGTGTGGAAGAATTTGACTGGCCTGCAGAGAACCCTGACCTCAACCCCATCCAACAGCCTTGAGATGATCTGTAATGGAGACCAGGCCTTCTCGTCCAACATCAGTGACTGACCTCTTGAAGCCTCTACAGAATGAATGGACACAAATTCACACAGAAACTCTAAAATCTGGTAAAGTCTAAGTATTTGAATGCAGTGTCAGTAATATCTGTGTTGATGTAATGGTCAGGTGTCTCGATACTTTTTTCCCATATAAGTTTGTAACAACTGGGGGTGTAATGGTACAGTCAACTCATGATTCGGTTCAGCAGAAGATTCATGGTTCATGGTTCAATACATTTGCATTTTCAACAAAGTAAGACTGAAAATGGCTTGATATAGTTTAGAATGCAATTTGAATGAAGAAAAATTCTGACTGTATTCAGTTTTGGTCCAGTTTACTAATGTAATCTTCATAATGCATTGTGCCTGATGCACATTGTGATTTTTTGCATGGCATTATCAATATATTTTGGTGTACTGTTGCACACACAGGCCCCATGGTGGCGCAGTGGGTAGCACTGTGCCTCATAACTCAAAGTTTGGGGTTTGAATCCGGGTGCTGGCCTTGTGTGTGCAGAGTTTGCATGTTCTCTTCATGGTGGCATGGGTTTCCTCCGGGGTCTCCGGTTTCTCCCAAAGACATGCGTGTTAGGTGAACTGGGAATTCTAAATTGATCGTAGGTGTGAGTGTGAGAGTGAATGGTGTGTGTATGCATCACCACACCACACTCTGCATCACCACACAACCAGATAATAGGAGTTCAGACATGCACTGTTACATATTCTTTCTGTTATAATGGAAACTTGTTTTATTTATAATGGTTTACTCAAACTTTACAAGACTGATGTTGGACGAGAAGTCCTGGCCCGCAATATCAATTCCAGTTCGTCCCAAAGGTGGTAATTGCGGTTGAGGTCAGGGCTCTTTGGGCCATTCAAGTTCTTCCACACCAAACTCATCCAGTCATGTCTTTATAGAGCTTGTTTTATGCACTGGGGCACAGTCATGCTGGAATAGAAAAGGTTCCTCCTCAGACTTTGGAAGCATGACATTGTCCATTACAATTGCCCTTCATCGGAAGTACAGGGCCTAGCCAAGCCCGGTCTCACGAGTTTTTGTGCAGCCATCAAGAAATACAGTTTAATCAAAATACATGCTACGATCACGATTTAGGGCGTTTTTTCGTGCTAGGACAACGCTTCTCTGTTTCGTGCTAGGACAATATTTCACTACCGGGACAGTAGGAGAGAAATAATGTTGATTCCTTACGTTAACCTAACCCTAACCTTACCCTAACCCTAACCTTAACCTTAACCTCAACATAACCTTAACCTTAACCTTAACCTTAACCTAACCCTAACCTTAACCTAACTGTTAGAGTCACTAGTTAGCACAGATACTGGTGATTTAACACATTGCGCATGAAAATACTTAGGGTAGTGTAGCGTTGTCCCAGCACAAAAATGTGAAGTGTTGTCCTAGCACGAAAAAAAGGCCTTAATTGTGATCGGAGCACGTGTTTTGATTAAATTGTATTTCATGATGGCTGCACGAAAACTCATGAGATCGGGTTGCCAAGCCCGAACCCTATACATATATATATATATATATACACACACACACACACAGACACATGTGACTGTTCCTCGGTCAAGGGGCAGTTTGATTTTCCATCGTACGCTCACTTTCAGTTTCATCATCCACAGGGCTGTCCACTCAGGAGCAGCTGAATCATGCCAGTTCAGTTCCCCTGATCCCCCTCTAATTCCTGCAGATATATTTGAAGGTGAGAGTTTACAGGCTACTCCACTCACTCATCTCCCTCTGCAATGAAAGATCAAATCTCTAGCATTCACTATTATAGCAGCTCACATTGAGGCCAGCTCTGAGTGGCACGTGGTGGTGGAAGGGGCAAATGACTGAGCTGAGATTGGTCCACTTCCCCTTTCTCACTTCGCACCACCATTTACTCCTATCCTTCCGAATTCTCAGGCTCCAAACACTATA
Source organism: Alestes dentex (assembly GCA_037576975.1). Taxonomy (NCBI): domain Eukaryota; kingdom Metazoa; phylum Chordata; class Actinopteri; order Characiformes; family Alestidae; genus Alestes; species Alestes dentex. The sequence continues at coordinate 2,039 of JBBIGA010024073.1, read as the reverse complement.
CTGAACTCTTGCACTCTAATATACAGCATAGGTTTCATCTGGTCCGTACCAGGATGGAGCCCAAGATCCGCAACAGGACACGACGAAGGGTTTAGAGTCTGAACCTGACCTCAGTCCAACCGAATTGTGTCTGACACATATGTCCCAATGTGGGGAATAAAACTTGACCGGACAGCACTGGTTACCATGTAGTAATTAGATCATGGTTACATAAACTATAAATCAATATTAAATAATATCCATTCAGCCATCTATTATCTGAACCACTTATCCTTAACCAGGATCAGGAGGGGCACTATCCAAGCACTCATAGGGCAAAAGGCAAAAAAAAAAAACTCTGGAAAGGTCACCAGACCATTATATGCTGTGAGAAAATAATCCGGTGTCCAAAATTACATGTAAATACCCCTTTAACAGATCAAACGATGCCTTCAAATAACATTCAAGCATTTCAGTCTGGATGAGGTCTTTATACAACAGTGTTCTCACAATGTGTAGTGCTAATTTAGCCAGATGTTTGCTATCAACATGTAGGAATTTTATAATTTTATAATTTAGGTTAATTTAGATGTTCTCCACCAGAATCAGTTTAGGCTGATTCACCCTTATATTCATTAATTGATTAATAAATAGTCAATTAATAATTGATTATTTATTTAGGGGTTTCCTATCAAGCAGGGTTTATTAAGGAGTCCAGCACAAACTATTCGGCCAGCGAAATATTTTAGCCAGAGTACAGAAAGTAACCTTTTAAATTCTTCTTAATTGCGCTGTTAAGGAGAGCTACGCTTTTAGGAAAGAGCTAACTATTAGCTAATTATTATTATTCTAATGAGCTTCAGGTAACGGATCGAAGCTGAGAAGTGACTCCACAAGTGACTTTGAACAAGAAACTGAATCACTGGTCATGCTAAGACAACATTTATTATACCACGCTAGACAAACACAAAACATACAAATACAGAATAAGATAAATGTGAGTAGTGATGGGATGATGGTATTGCTAAGCTTATGACAAGTTTCTGAAAGTCCCTGAACAGCAGCTTCGTGAAACAACACAACCCAGTTAATGAGAAGTACACTATTGCCCTTCGCACCACTATTGCCCTTCGCACCAAACTTATCAAAATGAGGAAGTAACCGTTATACTTATTCACTGATTTGAGGTCTCAGGAGAGTTGAGGTCAGTTTCAGCAGTGATCCGGGGCTCAGAGGAGCTGACTTTGTGGAGGCAGATTGGCTTGAGTTTGGTGAAGGCTCAGAGGTGATGAAGCAGAGTTTCAACAGGATTAGAGGCAGCTTGAACTCCTTGAAGTTTCAGAGTTCTTGAGGCTTTGGAAGAGTTCAGAGTTCTTGGCTGCTGAAGCTTGGAAGAGTTCAGAGTTCTTGGCTGTTGAAGTTCCAGGCCACGAAGATGATGAAGTCTCAGTGGAGTTGCCAAGGCGAGGTGACTTGAGATGAGATGGAAAGAGCATGAGCCCCAGCGCAAGCATCCGCATCAGCTCAAGCCGTTCCTAATCTTAAATACTCAGTGTGGGTGAGATTTCTCTCCCCCTTCCTTTCCTCCTCTGTCCAATGACAGGGTCGCCTTTTGGCGGTAAAGGAAGACAGAGGGGGGGCCGCGGGGGAAGAGCTTATCATCTATATGAACATGTATAGAATTTGTCTAACTCTGTGGCTGGCCACATGGCTGTGAGTGATGATTTATGGCCGTTTGCTAAGCCAGGTTGAAACTGAAATAAGAATATTGTATCTAACATCCCATGGCAATGTTTTGGAGTGACACAGGTGTTTCAGACAAATAGGTTGTACCACCCTGAGTGATTTAAGACCAAGAATGACAGATCTAACTTTGACTGTTTTGGTGCTACAATTCAGTTCCACCTCAGATGATAAGACGCTTGAAAATACTGGGTTACCTTGACTTATAAGTAGAATAAGTTTAGAAACAAGCGATGAGAACTTGACTCATAGGTAGGATACGTTTAGAACCCAGCAAGGTGATTCCTTATACACAGATCTTACAACAAGTCGTTCTT
>JBBIGA010024014.1:0-14305 GCA_037576975.1 Alestes dentex | reverse complement strand
GACTGTATCACTCTTTAGAGTGTGGAAAGAGCTTCATATATGAAAATTAAGGATACACAGATATATCAATATGGAGGGAAAAGAATTGTGGGTATCTCTGTTGCCTCAAAGGTCCTGTTGTTTAATTCCCAACCGGGGCGGTCAGATTTCTTTTGGTGTCTGTGTGGGTTTCCGCTCAGACCTCTGTTTTCTCCCCACAGTTCAAAGACCTTTTTTCCATTTATATGTGAATAATATGCTGTCAAAATATGTGGCTTGTGGACAGCCAGGCAAGTGATCTTGACTGTTCTGAGAAATTCTGTAATCTTTTTCAACTAGTGCAGTTTGCATTTGAGTGTGGCTAGTTTGAAAAACATTTAAATGTATTAATTTTGTATCGCATGTTTCTTTTTAGATGGTGCTGATTTTATCAGAACACACTTTATAAAAATAGCTTATTTTATGCATGTCTCATTGTTTGCTTAACTAAGTTTACAGAAAAATGAAAAGGATTGACAAGAAAACAAACCCTGTAACCAAAACAATAAAAACTCAAACCTTTCTAGTTGTCATTTCAGCTTCATCATGGCATGGATTAAAGAACTTTTTCACATAGCAGGGACTGCAGGCAGCCTGGTGGGTAAGCAAGCTTTGATCAAAGGTGTGAATGAAGTGGGTAGGCAATGGATTTTTTTTTAAATTCAGCCACAAGCAATATACAGTCTTATGCAAAAGTTTGGCCACCCCTCGATAAATAACATATTTTGGTCATTTTTTAAATTGAAAAGATGTTCAACACAGTCTCTCCAGGAAATGGAAAAAATGCACAATATTTTCAGCAAACATTGATTTGATGAACATAGTGTACTGCGATGGCTGGGGAAACCACAAGGGGGAGCCAGAAGACCAGGGCCAGACAAGTCTTGTGGGTGATTTCCTTTTTTTTCTTTATTAAACACATTGAAGATTTGTACAAAACCATGTGGCATGTGTTCGAGAGAAAAATAAACGTCAGCTTGTACATGTTTAAGGCACACAGAACAATAGATGTGGTGTAAGATGGAAATAAATGTGTTAGAAGTCAACAGAGAAGGAAAATAGAATAAATTAATTTTTAAAAAGCTGAAAAAACCCTGAAAAGTTGGGTTTTCTACTTCCCCATTTACAGATGTGAATGAAGAATTTGGTGAGGATCAGCAGGTTATTAAGTATAAGGTCAGTTCTTCTGTCTTTGAGGGTGCTTCCAAATATTATATCCTCTCTTTTTAGGGGATGAGGTAGAAAAAGTTTTGTGGAGATCCAGTCTTGTAGGTCCTCCCAAAAGGTTCCAGAGTGCACACAATAGAAAAAAAGATTATCTGTTGTTTTAATATAATTGTCGCAAAAAGTGCAGCTGGTATTGTCCAAATTGAATCTTTGTCTTTTAATAGATCCCTGGGTGGAAAAATATTGAGTATTTTAAAATGAACTTCTTTAACTTTTGGACTTAATTGCCCTACTGAGGTCTTCTGAAACTGGGGAGCGTGGTCATTGCTGTCTGTTACAGTAATGACAGCTTAGCCCATGGCTACGACGCCGCTACCCTGCACATCTGCAGCTTGAATCTCCAAGGTGTATTCAGGATATTTCGGAAAGAGGTGATGTTCATGACTGAAACTGCTTTCATGCATTAACGTCAGCATCAGCTCAGCATTCAGGAACCAGTCCCTCAGAATTCACTTGGATCGCTCCAGTGACCGGGTTAATGTCAAACATGTTTAGGTTTGGCAGGTGTGGGTTCTGACTGATGAAGTATCGGACATCAGAATTATCATTACCTGGCTCACCTGCATCAGTGGCCATGACCATCATGAACTCAAACCCTGTGAAAGACAATCACCAATTTGAGCCTTGTTACACTCAATCTAGAAACCTTTTGCTGAGGCTTCTGGAACGCTGCCAAGAACAGGGTTTTGTGTTAAGATGAGCATGTTAAATGATAATATTTGGACTGATTTTTGGCATTTTTCTGCTTTGATAAACCACACTAGAAAACTCTAGAAAAACAAAGACAAAATACACACAAACATATTTCTCACCACATATTTATCTTTCACCTCTCTGTCTAAAGGCTTTGTGACTGAAAGCCAGCCAGAGTTCTTCTTTGTGGTGAAGAGCCCCAGTGGAGGCAGGTCTGCTCCTTCTCCAGTGATGCTGTACACCATCTTAGTTTCCTTAACATAATTGGACTTGGACACTCAGTGAGATGAGTGAATTACTACAAAGTAAGACAGTAAGATACAAAGTTTCCAACCTAAAATTAGACATCAGCTGTACCCACCTGTACCATCTGCTTGGGGAAATGTGTATTAAAGACATACATATACATATACAACGTGCAATGAAATGTAACCCAAAATCGCTCCTGATACCAGGAAAATAGAAGATAGAATATAGAGTAGATTAATAGAATACATAGAAAAATTTGAGAATATATCACTGAAAAATCTTTCTTGAAAGTTTGGGCTACATGTTTGGTCTGCAAGTTCCTGTGTGAAACTCTTTTTCTGAATCTTTTTTTTTCCAACACACAGCAAGCCTGCAGGGTTTGAAAACTAGCTGGTTAATTTGAGTATGCGCAAGTGTCATCAGGTCACAGAGGTTGTAACTGTACTGCAGTCAAGATTCATTTGATAAAACCCTCATTTTCTGAAAATAGTCATAAAAAGTATGAAAAATTAATTAGACCTGTACATGTGTAGTCTCAATTTTGGACAACGATTTTGAACATTTTAGTTTACTTGCATCATTACTGGTAGCTAGATTAGTTCTCCCAAATGTTTTTATGTTAGGCCAGGTAACTAAAGTTCTCTTTTTGGCATACACCACATCAGGTCAGCGAAGGCTAGCCCGGCTTGTTTAACCCCACAGAAGAGCTGCTGTAGTGCAAACTGCTAAAGAAGTTTCCTCTGGCTCTGATAGAAAGTTGTCAGTGTCCCCTGCTGTGTATGCATCCTCTGTTGAGTGCCCGTGCTGATTTCTATTATGGAGTAATAGAAGAAGGTGGCCTGGTCTGATGAATCACATTTTCTTTTACAACATGTGGACAGATTTCACCTGGGGATCTGGGGAAAAGATGGCACCAAGATGCACCATGAGTAGAAGGTGGGCAGCAGAACCAGTGATGCTCTGGGTGATGTTCCATTGGGAAAGCTTGGAACGTGCATTCATGTGGATGTTATTTTGACGTGGACCACCTACAAAAACATTTTTTTTAACCTGTCGTGCCCGGCATCTTAGCAAGCAGAATGTGAAACTGGGTGCCTTTGCTTTGCCAAGTGGGGCTTGACAGTGTATGCCCCTCTTGTTATCTGAGCTTTTCATTTATTTATTTATTCATTCATTTGATTTAAAATTAGGCCAAATCAGACAGGGGTAGAGAAAATACAGGGAGAGAAAAAAGAGAAAAACAGTTGAACTTGAAGATGTTGAAGATCCCAATGAAAACTGCTGCCAATGTGTAATCGCTCAAAAGGCTGCACCTGTGTTAGGGCTAGGGTCATGATGGTAGGTGGCCACTAGAGGCCACCCTTGGGAAAGTTTATGTTTTGGGGTTTATTTTAGTCACAGATGGGTGTTATTAGGTTATTAGGGTTTCTATTATGTGATGGGTGGTTGGGGTTTGTGTTTATGTATTTAAGGGGGTTTAGGTTCTGTTTCTGTTGTGGGTTATCCATCACAATAAGCCTTGTGTTTCCTGTTTTCTTGAGTTTGAGAATTTGTAAGCTAAATTCTGGCTATTAAGCCGGTTTTGTTTTGGTGTTCTGAAAAAGAATAAAGATGCAGCTTTACGACAATGTCTGGTGTGTGTGCCTGCCGAAAGAGCAAGAAGACAGGGAGCCGGCGTGACAGAACAACCCACCTACAAACAAGGTAAGGCACACAGGGCAGCGAGCCAGCAGAGAGGGAGCCATACCCAAAGGAACTCGTCGTTGGGGCTGCGACCATGGCAATGTTGAGAGAGGCGGAAATGGAGTTTACCTGGAGTGAGGCGTGCTGGAACCAGCTCAAGGTTAAGTAGGCGAGGACGAGCCGATTTACTACTGTGGAGCTGTTGTGCGGTGGAGAGTCGGAGGATGAGGCGGACGTGGGCTTCAGGCTCATTATTAAGCCTGAGCGCATAGTGGACCCCCTCGTCCTGGACTCAGCTGCGGAGGAGCTCCCGCTTTTCCTCACTGAAATGCGAGGCAGGAGATCCGCAGTTAGAAGATGTAGGAGGCGTGGGGGTCCGCGTTGCATACGTCTCCCACCTGATCACCAGCGGCCCAGGAAGTCGAGGACTTACTCCAGCGCTCCGCCGCTCCAGCTCGCGCCTGGCTCGCCTCAGAAGACAAGCCCTCGGCTGGAACAGCGTGCCTCACTCGTGAACAGCCTGGGCTCTAGGACCCCGAGCGACTCTCTATGTGAGGCGCTGCTCCCCAGCAGAATCCAAAGGCCCAAAGACCCTGGTCATGCTGGCGCTTCAAGTGCTGCCTTTGGGGCAAACTACGAAAACACAGCCGCCGAAAGCCACCATGCTCGCCAGCATCACGGAAGCCAGCGCCGCAGAGATGACGCTCGCCGGCTCCGAGACGACCGCACTCACAAGGGTCGAGCCAACGTTCTCCAGAGCTGAGGCCGAGCTCCGGAAACCAATGCCAGCACCCAGGAGAAGGCTGCAGCCTCCAACACCAGCCCCCCGGCTGCACCTCCAGGGCAAGGTGGTTACTCAGAGCCCATAGACCTTTTAGGCCCCTTAGAAGAGCCGTAGCTGCAGCCTCAGCTTTAGCCGAAGCCCAGAAGCCTGTAGCTTTAGCCAAAGCCCAGAAGCCTGTAGCTTTAGCCAAAGCCCAGAAGTCTGTAGCTTTAGCCAAAGCCCAGAAGCCTGTAGCTTTACCCGAAGCCCAGAAGCCTGTAGCTTTAGCCGAATCCCAGAAGCATGTAGCTTTAGCCATAGCCCAAGAGCCTGTAGCTTTAGCCATAGCCCAAGAGCCTGTAGCTTTAGCCATAGCCCAGAAGCCTGTAGCTTTAGCCATAGCCCAGAAGCCTGTAGATTTAGTCATAGCCCAGAAGCTTGTAGCTTTAGCCTAGGCCAAGAGGCCTGTAGAGTTAGCCCCAGCCGAGAGGCCTGTAGAGTTAGCCCCAGCCGAGAGGCCTATAGAGTTAGCCTCAGCAAGCAGGCCTTTAGCATTAGCCCCAGCAGACAGGCCTTTAGCCTTAGCCCCAGCAGACAGGCCTTTAGCCTTAGCCCCAGCAGACAGGCCTGTAACCTCAGCTTTAGCCCTAGCAGACAGGCCTGTAGCCGTAGCCACCCGAGAAGGGCCTGTAGACGTAACCATAGCAGCCCGAGAAGGGCCTTTAGCCGTAGCCGTAGCCGCCCGAGAAGGGCCATTAGCCGTAGTCTGTATGTATGTGTTTGGTAACTGCTGTGTGTCTGCATCTATCTGGGTCAGAGCCTTGATCAGTGTGTGGTCTGTTGGTGTACTGTGTGTGTGCCTGTGCTGTGTGGTATGCTGTTATCCAACCTGTAGCATTAAGAGCAATATGAAATGGTGAATGTTGGGGAGGGAGGAAAAAGAAAGAAAAAAAGATATTAAATGTGAAAAAGGATAGAAGTAAATGAGTATTGTGAAAACCAGTTGTACATATTCTGCATATTTTGTCTGTGTTTAAACTGTTGAGACGAGTGGATAATGTTTTAATGAGGACTAGTCTTATAGTAACTTAGTGAAAAAAGGAGAGCAAAAACATGATCTTAGCCTGGTAGAGCCAGGGGGTAGTTTCCTGATCAAAATACAGTTAGCCACGGTGATGATCGCACGCGAACCTTCATTGATGAGACGTTTCCTAATGGGAAACAGGACTCTGCACCGCTGTAAGATCTCCTGGGGGAACTGGTCATTAACGCTGAAGTTGGTTCCTTTCAGCCTACCTCTGCTTTTCACTAATTCCTTTTGCTTGAAATTCTCAAATTTGGCCACAATAGGTCTAGGTCTGTGGCCTTCTGTTCGTCTTCCTCCCAGTCAATGAACCCGGTGAAACGTGATGTTGTTAATGGTGTCTGCTGGGAGCTTGAGCTGTTTCAGAATAAAGCTTTTAACTGTGGTTTCAGGGTCTTCCTCCGTCTCCGCTGGGATGCTGGCAAAGACCAGGTTGTCCCTCATACTTCGTGCCTGTAGGTCTAAAACAGCCTCATTGATTCTTTTAGTTTCTTCCGAAAGCTGGCTCGTTATGTCCGCGAGTGATTTAACTGATTCTCGAAGGGCTGCGTTTTCTGCCGTAAGTGTTTCAACCTACTGCTGGCTAAATTCGAAACTACCTTCAAATAGTTGTTTCTTGTTGCAGAACCTCATGTGAGACTGAACAGTGTACACATATATTGTTTAAAGTACCAGATCATTGCTTCTGCTTACAGGCTGTTTCTGGGTCTGAAAACGTGTTTTCAGCTCTCCCAGGGCTTCAGAACAGAGCTTTACTCAGTGAAATGACAGTAGAGCTGTCAAAGGTTTCTGGCCTGCTAAATCATATTTCTGACTTAAAACTACCTTCAAATAGTTGTTTTTTGTAGCCCCTGCTAAGTAACAGCCAATTGTAATCAAGGGCCGTGGACAATTAGCATATCGTTCACCCTTTGTAAAAGCAACATTTAGATTTAGATTTAACATTTAGATTTAGATTTAACATTTAGATTTAGATGGTGGTGCAGTGGTTAGTGCCGTTGCCCCACAGCAAGAAGGTCCTGGGTTCGACTCTTGGGTTGGGCGCAGGGTCCTTCTGTGTGGAGTTTGCATGTTCTCCCCGTGACCGTGTGGGTTTCCTCCCACCACCAAAAACATGCATGCATTGGGGATAGGTCGATTGAGCACACTAAATTGCCCCTAGGTGTGACTGTGAGTGTGAATGGTTGTCTGTCTCTGTATGCAGCTGGGATAGGCTCCTGGAAGATGTAGTCTTTCAGGGAGTGTTTGGAGTTTTACATGGCCGCTCTGAGTGATCCTCACCACTCTAATGCTCTTTTTGGAGACAGTAAATAAATGCTCTCGTTCCGAGGGAGGAAAGAACAGACCCTGCTCCCAGTAATTGTCTCATTTTTGGACCCACTCTGTGGCCGAGAGCAACAAGCCAAAGACGCCTGGCTAGCAGCCGCTAAAGCCAAGGCTGAGAAGGCAACAACAGTATAAAATGAAAATTTTTTTAACTGATCATAATTTTGTGGAAAGGTAATAAGACCTGGTTAGCTACACATTTACATTAAAAAGGTAGTCATAGGCCATTTTTTAGCTTCAAAAGCAGCTGTTTTATTAATGTCAGAACTCAATCTTGTCCTTTACATGGTTAATATAAACACTTGAACAATAAATTACACACATATCTTCCTTTGAACAATAAATAATATGGTCCAAATATGAAAATATAATGATAAAAATAACTTAGTATTGATAATAAGTGGCACTGTAGTTAAAGTTACCCTCGTCTATGGAAACCACAGAGCTTACATTTGAGTGCTGAGAATCGAACACATGGCATTCTAGAATTGTAATGCTGTGTTAAGACCTCAAATGTTTTGGTAGTGTTACCACCTTTGCGAGTTAAAACAACACTACACTGGTTACAAACGCAACTGTCGTTTGTTTTGGTAAAATGCAACCAGGCCGCAGACCGCTTTCTCCGCTCCATGATAATTCGAGTCGCAGAGTGTGACGTCACCGCGCACAACGCAGGAAAAAGTTCGAAAGAATCGTTAGAGGAACAGATAACGTCCGGAGGTAAACGATTCCGGTGCTTTGCAAAATTAGAACCGGTTCTAAATCGGTTTTGGGGGGATTCACAAAAGCCAAGAAACTACATTTTATTTAACAGAGACTTATTTATTATGTGTACAGCACTTTTTACAATTGGCTGTTTCCCTAAAGCTTTCCACAGCTCATTGACCCAATTTTCTCAACAAGCCCAACCCAATCCTAAAGCTGTTCTTAACATGTCTGTAAAACAACCAATACACCAAACCAGAAAGAAGAGAGATCATTCTATGTTAGTGTGAATGGGGATAACACTCTAGACAGGGTGAAACTGAAGGTACATTCTAGAACAGTGTAAATGTGAGAACATTCTGGAACAGTGCGAATGTGAAAGAACATTCTAGAACCATGTTAATGGCGAGAGGATTCTAGAACAGTGTAAATGTAAGAACATTCTGGAAAGTGTGAATTGGCGAGAGCAATCTAGAACCATGTGAACGGGGAACATTCCAGATCTGTGTGAATGTGACTGAACACTGTAGAACCATGTGAACTGGCAAGAACATTCTGAAACAGTGTGAATTGAAGAGAACATTCTGGAACAGCATGAATTAGGCAGAACATTCTAAAACTATGTAAATACGGGAGAAGCTTAGAGCAAAGAGAATCTAAATTCTAGAACTTTGTGAATGGAGAGAACAGTTACATGTGGTGTAAACGAGAGAGAACATTCTTCATTGGTATAGAGTCACACTAAACCAACTCTTGAATTTATTGGTGTTTTTCTGGGTTGAGCAAAATAATATTGTTAATATTGTCATTTGTTTTAACTGCTGAGGTTTTCAGGGCATCTACAATAGATAGAACCACAGACAGTTTAGTCATTTACACTTTCAGTTTTTCGTTCAGAATCAGTGTCAGTTAAAGTGTCTGAAGATTGGTGATCCTGGAAGATGAAATGAACATACAGAAAATATACAGTGGAGACCAACAGAAGAATGGGAACGTACATAGGAATCCACTCGCCATGGCGAGACTTCTTCAGGAGTACCACAAACAGGAGCATCAGCACAAGATACCAGCAGGAAAGATATCCCACATAAATCAGGACAATGAATAATAGGCCAAGTTTGAAGAACATTTGATTCCAGTACCATCCACCAACCTGCAGGAAGAGAGACGGAGGTTAGCTCACACAGAGGAAGGCCGGATTTCCTCTAATAAGTTAATCTTATTAACAATAATCTATGTCTCACACTCTGTTAAAACCTGTGTTACTTTTCATTTTAAACACCTATTTGTTAATTGGAGATATGCACAGTGAAGTAAAGTGACCATTCTGTCATACATGACTACTCCACAGCACACAGCGTAAACAGCTGAAATGCGACACTAGCAGCCAGGAACACAGCACCCGAGGAACAGTGTGTGGTAGGGGAGACCGGGGTTGGTTGTCACACTTTTTACTTAAATTTAATTTCTTCCAAAACAGTGTATAGTAAACATTCCCTTTCTGAACACAATGAATGCTTAATGTGTCAGGTACAAATGGATAGTCCTTGCTCTGGTAGAATCCATTCTCTTCAAAAAATTTGGGCTGTCAAAAGCACCTTGTGCAGATGTGACAACCAACTCCATAGCGGGGTAGGTTGTCTCACTTTTATTGGTTCCTTTTTAGACTCTTTAGATTCAAACATGTAAATGTAAAATGCATAAATGTAAAAACACCATATAAACTGGCAGACCAGGTGTGCAGTCTTTGTGGGCCCACCCCTTGCACATAATGCACTGTAGCATGCGTGACAACCAATCCCGAAAAAAATGTGACAACCTACCCCAACTGACATTTTTAGCTCTTTTGGAGTCTAGTCCCCACATGTATTAGCCTAGCTAAGAAAAAACGTAACTAAATGGTAGCCCTCTCTTTATACTTTAAAATGGTAATAATTATTTTACTGTCAAGCCATAGTGTAATGAGTTAGAAGAAAAACATGAGATGCCTCAAAATTTACTTTTGCATATGAAAAACAAATAAAGTTGTCTCACCTCAAGGTGCTTTCACCTCCACTGTCAATGTAGATGACCTCTGACACTAATTACGAACATTTCTGTGTCAACGGTTTTGATCAGCGCCTTCTAATGGCTGAGATATGATTGCTGTGACAACCTACCCATGTGACAACCAACCCTGCTCTCCCCTATCTTGCTCAAGGGTACCTCAGAGATGCCACTAGCTGTCTAGGGATACGAACCCACAACTTTCTGATTGCAGGGCAAATGCCCTAAACACTAGGTCACCAGCTGCCCCTAATGAAATAATGTAATTATTTGTAATGAAAGATGTAATTTGTCAATCATGGGCTACTGCTCTGTTCAATAGCTGATGGTGTCTCTTAGAATCAAACATCCTAGATTCGAAGGTTCAGTGAAATTAAACTGTTTAAAAATAGATATATGACCTTAGTGATCTGTCCTGATCCGTATCGACAGTGATCCGTATTCACCCGGATTTCTACTTATATTGCATCCAGCGCATTTATTCTTTGTATAATCCTGTGAATATGGCCGAATGGAGCACTAAAACCTGGACCGTGACTCAGGAGAGGCCTAGCCAATGCGCCGCATCCACGCTCTCCTCTGGAGATTCCTCGCCAATGGCACTGATCTCACACTGTTCTATATGCCAGTAACCGATGTTGACATGCAAAAGTTGGAGATACTAGATTCGGTGAGAAAAGGGATTGCGGATATTACTAAACTTGAGCTTCAAAAGGCCCTCGTCGAAACTCTCTGTTATCATCCCTGACTTGCAGACTTTGAGATCTGAGTGGGCTTCAGAAAAGGCAGCCGCTAACACGAATTTCACATCTTTAAATGAGACTGTGTGTGATATGGAGCATTCTCTAACGAGCTGCTCCAACGACATTGCCATTATGAAAACTACTATACAGACTGTCACGGCTACTGTGGCTAAGTTGGAGAATAAATGTGAGGACCTCGAAGCCAGGTTGATACTTACTGCTGCTAATTGAGGATTCAGATAATCAGAAACTGCTTTCAGGGCTTCTTCATTGCGCTGGCATCTGAGAAGGCCTTTGTCTTCATGAAACAGGCAGTCCACAGTGAACACATCACTCCTATTAATACAGCGTCTGCTGTCTGGAACAATACACTGCTGATCAAACGTATGGTGGAGCACCACTAGAATCACAGGTTTGGTCGCTGGACGTGAGAGAGAAAGAGAGAGATTGTTCATTAGTCTCATAGGCATTTAATTTTTATTTATATAAAGTGTGTTACTTATGCATATGTCTTTACCGGGAATCTTCTGAAGAGCAGCTTCAATATCAGTCCCAGCTCGAGACACAATGGGGACAAAAGCAATGATGACATCGCTGTCATTCTCCGAGTGCACATTCTGTACTTTTATTTGTGAGCTCAGAAGTTCCATAAAGGTTGAATGGGAATTCATGGTGCGTCCAAAGGACTTGGCGTAGACTCTAAGTGCTGGGGAGGATTGAGATCAGAAGAGAACATGGCAGTGTTTACACAGAGCACTGAATAAGCACACTTAATATGCTAAAAATAAACACATGAAAGCTAAAAGTATCGATATAATCTAAGGGCCTATTGTGATACTACATAACCAAAGAAATGCAGGACATAATACTGTTAGTTGCTATGTATTTAGCAACTAACACTATTGACAGATACATTGCACATTAACAACTGAAAACCTTTGTCACATGGCTGTATTATATTGTACTGTCCTGAGTTGTTTTTCTGTTATTAGTGACTGTCTATTAGTGACTAATTATTAGTGACTGCTCATTGCAAAAAAATGTAGTAACACCATAGTACATCATAGTAACACCACAGTAACCAGTTGGAATACCTTAACTCTCTATGGCATGGTGTTGCCTTCAGGCAACAAACCATTCTTTTGGCCCATACACTGCCCCTTTAATTTTTTTTTAAATACACTATCACATTAAAAGTCTGATGATAAGTCTGGGACCAATGAAATTTGAGGTGGGCATAGGTTTAACTTTTTGTCTGGGGGTGGAACAGTCCTTTTTGAGCCAATAACTTGGTTGGACACAATAGCAGAAGGTAAGATAAATTTCACTTTTTAACATGTTTAAATGTAAATAATTTTGTATAAAAAATATCTGTGATGCACATGAATATATGAAGAAGCATATTTGATTGAGTACAGACACTTGCCTTTGACTGAGTACAGACACTTGCTTTTATTCATACACTAAAATTGTAGTTTTTCATTTGTTGCCTCAGGGCAACATTGTACAGTAAGACTACTTTTGGTTTGTTGCCTCAGGGCAACAAGATGCTACAAGTGTACTAAAACACCAAGTTTTTTTATATTATGTAATAAGTGGAATGAGGAACAAACAATAAATACATTAGAAGTAGTTTTATTGCAACAACAACAATTTCAACAAGTTTTATTTCAACAAACACCAGAGGACCTAGTACACTCATTCCAGTCCAGTCTGGGTGCCACAGCCCACTGGATGGTCATGGATGAAAAGAAAGTGTCCACCTGTGTTTCACATCCACCAGCAACTGCTTCCTCAAGTTCCATACAGAATAATACAGACTTTGCTTTGTAAAAAAGACACACCAAGTCAATCAAAACCTTACAGACACACACATTCAGAAACACAAACACACAGTGCTGCTAATCTCTAACCCACAGATCCATAAAATATTTGTGATTGATGTTTGTTGAAATAAAACTTGTTTTGAAATTGTTGTTGTTGTTGAAATAAAACTTCTTCTAATGTATGTATTGCTTGTGTGTTCCTCATTTCACATATTATATAATCTAAAAAACCTTGTTTTAGTACCCTTGTAGCATCTTGTTGCCCTGCGGCAACAAACCGTAATCTGGTAAGGGGGCTTGTGGGGGACACATTTTATAATTGATTTATTATCAAGGATCCCCAAGCTCCCAAAAACTAGGGTGAAATATTTTTTTCCTCTTATAATAAAAATCCATGCCATATAGGGCTAACAACCACAACAACAACAACCTAGCAATGCTTCAGCAACTATCAAAGATACCATGTCAACCAGCTAGCAAAAAGCTAGCAACCACCTGGAACATCATAGCTATCTCCTAGCAACAACCTACCAACCACCAGTGACACCATACTATTAACACAGAAACCACCAGGATATCATCGCAACCACCTAACAATACGCAAGTTACCACCTGGGATACCATAGCAACAACCTAAAATCTCATGTTTATTTCCTCAGGAAATGCACTTTTCTTTCTTTTCCATTTTGTATTATTACTTTTGTACCATACCATTTAGATTACAATTCTACTATTTGCTTGAAAACTCAAACAGATTTCTGCCCATCAGGCTGAGTTTTATTTTACAGCAAGATACACTGCATACCCAACAGCTTGTAACCCTCTACAGCAGCATTTTTTTCTGAAATCAATCATGTTAACTGGGGACTTTGTTGCCCCTGTCCTACAGTAACAGCCTCTAGTCGTGTGAGAAGAGATGTGCTTCACAACACCTCCCTGTCTTCAGGCACTTTCGGCAGGCACACACAAACCAGTCGTAGTCGTAATGAGCTATCTTTATTTTTCTTCTACTCAGAACACCAAACAAAACCGGCATAAGAGCCTGACTATGGAATAAGGTTCCTTTTCCCAACAGAAGACAGGTCGACAAAAGGCTTACTGTGTTGGTTGACCCACAAACTAAACTCAAACCACAACCCCTTAAATATGTTAACTCAAACCCCACAACCAATAACAAAACACAAGCACTAAACATTAACACAAGACACATTAACACATCATTATAAATTAAAGACCACCTGAAAACACCCAACACAGAACTTAAGCACATACCCCAGACCTGACAATGAATGATTAGTTGGTCACTCCAACTTATCCTAAAGGAATCCCTTTACTCTAGAAAAGGCAGTTCAACTGCTCCACAGGCCTCACCCAATTGCTCTGAACTAAAGAAGAGCTATCATGGTCAATAAGCATAATTTGGGCAAATGCACCATGCAGTAAAGTGCAGTTATTAGTAACGGTGCTGCATTATTTAAGCAAAGAAAAAAAAAATCACACTCCGCTACAGTCTGCCCTGCTCAACTTTTGACGTTGGCATGCAGCCCTCATCACTGCCGGTGTTGTGCCGAATTTGTGTGTGCAGCCCACGTCAAGTCATCCAGAAAGTTTAAGAACGTAAGAATTTGACTGGCCCTCCCCGCCTCGATGTGTGTGTAGGGGGGGAGGGCTGTCGCTTGTAGTGATGGGATTTATGGCTCTTTGAGGGGATCCGGATCTTGGCGATCCATTCCTTTCTTTTGGCTCTTTTTAAATATTTACTCAGTTTTAAGAAGCCAGCTTGGGGGCATCTCAGTTTATCCTGGAAATAATCACTGGGAGGAATGATGAGGTGAGATTTGTAGTCAAATAATTAAAACTCAGATATCACACACCAATATCTGAGTTTGAATTATTCTGAAATATTGATTATTACCTCATTTGTCATGTGTGGACTATATTC
>JBBIGA010023994.1:0-14307 GCA_037576975.1 Alestes dentex | reverse complement strand
CCATAAACATTCTTAGTTTAACACTTTTAAGGCTCTCATAGTTTGACACTTAGACCTATCAGTAGTAGTGCAGAATGAAGTCCAGCTGCTCATAATTTAACCTTTTTTGTCCAAATGGAGATTTTAAACAGATATGTTGCCAGTCTCATGTTTTATGTACATACAGATAAACAGAAAAATTACAAAGATAAACATACAGTCACTGATTACTGAGGATAACAGAAAACAAAGACAGTTTTTGGCCTGTGTTTAAAACTAGATACAACAGGGTTTACAGGAAGAGGCAGTTTCAGCAGTAGGCAGCATAATGACTAAATGCCATTTCTTGCTGATTCGTTTCTGATCTAGTTGACCAGCTTGGGGTGTGTGTGTGTGTGATAAAATAAATTAATTGAATAAACGCAATGATGCAATGTTTTGTTATTTGTACATTTGCTGTTAAAGCCAAAAAACAGTTACTTTACAGGAAATGAAGGAAACATTCTTGAGTTTTCATTTAAGACAATGTCATTAAAACAAGAGTCCCTTTCTTTTGGTTCATTCTATTCATGCACTGTAGATAGCTGGTGTTTCAAATAATGGGAACAATATACTATATACATACATATATCTTATACATTATTAGATTTTTTCCTCATTTTGGAGATTTGATCTTTTCAATGAAAATAGAATGTTGTCATATATTTCAAAATCTCTCTGCAACAATAACAGTGAACATGCTGTTTCTGTAAAGGTACATAACTATTTTATATTTCTTTTCTAAATCAGTAATAAGCAGTACATGTGCCGGCGTTTTTAAGGACTCAAAAGACTGCCCATAAGCAAAGGTTGGGAAAGCATGAGCAGGCTGGCTATTAGAGAAACTGATGTCATCAAAAGCCTAAAAATGAATGAGCGGCGCACACTGAATGGGCGGTCAGAAACTCTATAGCTTTGAGTGGAAGTTCATTATTCTGAAAAGCATTTCTCCTCTGCACAGTGGAGCCCATTAAGCAATCTGTAGATGACTGAAGTAACCATATATCCCTGCACGGCTGATGAAAACAGGCCTAAATGACTACATGATGTACAGAAAAAGGTACAAAGGGGCAAAGATGTTTGAAAAAGATTTTTTTGAATGGGAACAGTGCACAAGAGAGGCCAGACTCTGATATATTATGTTTTTGAGTGGTCATTATTTTCTTTTGTTATGTAATTTCATATATTTTATATAATGTTTGCCTGCCATAAAATTGCTTTATGGGGATAATTAAAAGAACAATCTGTCCTGATATCACAGTAAAATGTTTTGCAGTAAATGCCTTTTTTTTAATCTGATTTAGATAAATGTATAAATCTGACTATTGATAGATGTTGCTCTTGATGACATGCACATCGCTGATGTATGATGATAAGGCCTGCTGGCTTCAGCTGAAGCATGTGCGTGTTTGAGAAGATGAACTGCGCTCTTACGTGGATTCTGAATCTTCACGGTAGAGTCGGGGTCAGGGTGCTGTTTGTGGATGACTTGCGTGCAGATTTGCTCTGTAAGAATCTTTAAAGAAAGCAAAGAAAGCTCTGGTTAGTGTCTTCCCCTCACGCTTCTAGGATCAGGACCTCCTCAAGCACCGCTTTAACCTAATCCACTATAAACAAAGGAGTAAAAACACAAGCCTGAGCCAATGGATTTAACACAAAATAACCTTCAGAGGAACAGCTTATACATCCACATTACTATCACACACAATGTCTCAGATAACTTTTCTCACATTTACAATTAAGCAATAAGAAAAATATTTTCATTGAAAAAAGGCAATTTTCCTCCACCAAAATAAATCCAACATGAACTTTTTTTTATATTCAAATGTCATCAAGGAAAACAGTAAACATCTGCAAATAATGAGAGAATGATTAAAATTGATTAAAAAAGTGGTAAATGATTAAAAAGTGGTTGTTACATAAATGATTAAGTGTATGACGAGTTTGGTCAGTATGAATATGCAGCCACTGATGCATCCTTTTATCTCTGAAATGGTAACTTTACTGGAAATTGAGAAAAAAAATGTTGTTAGCTTTCATTTACATTAAAGGTTTTAAGTAAGTCTGGATGTTTTCTACCACCAGATGCATCAGGAACTGCTAACATTAAGAAAAAGACAGCTGGTGTTTTCAAACAGTGTTATTAGATAAAACCTCTAGATAGAGAGAGATGGATAGACGGATAGATGGATAGATGGATGGATGGATGGACTGACGGACGGACGAAGGCAGGTGGTTGGATGGATGGGTAGACGGACAGACGGACGGACAAACAGATATGGACAGATTTGGACAGGTAGACAAACAAACAGATGGGTGGTTGGACGAATGGACTGGTGGATGTATGGACAGATGAACTGATATAGATTTATATTAGGACTGACCTCGAAGAGGACGTTGTAAGTGGTCATGGAGAACTGGTTGGAGTGGAGCATCAGGCGTTCGGTCAGCAGGGAGAAAAGGCCATGACCCAGCATGACCTCTGACTTCCTCCTGAAACATAAAATATCAGTCGTGACATCAGTGTGTCCACATGAGCTGGACCCCCTGCAGGGCTCCGCCACTGAGCGCACATTCAGCTAAAAAACTCAGGAGAATAACACTGAAGGACGATAAAAATGTGTCCTTTGTCTGGCGCTTAGAGGCTGATGGTTTTTTTTAGAGGGGAAATATCATTAAACAACATTAAAGATTGCATTAAGTGAAAGAGAGCTTTTCTACCAGCAACCACAGACATTACAGCAGGAATAATAAAGCCAACAGTTACAGACTAATACTGCAGGCATCTCACACTGCTTTCCATATTAAGTGAACCAGAATTGCACAGAGAGACTAATTTGTAATGAAAATTGCTCTTCAGAGAGAGATAATATAAGCTCAGGAAAGCGACCCTTAACTACAGCATGTTTCCAAAATGGGGTCAACAGCCTTCATATACACCAGCTTCTTTCTCACTGCAGAGTTAATCTGTTCTGTTGCCATTATGTTTTAAACACAATACAAGTGTTGCAGTATCAGATGATCTTTCACTATATCACAAATAAAATGGATTTTTGCTGAATATAATACATGAAACAAGTTTGATATGCAAAACCATGAAACATTATCTTCCTTAACTACATACACCATGACAGCCCACCCTCTGCTAATCAGACAAAAGACAAATGAAATACATAATTAAAAAATAATTCAAATAAATGCATTAGTTTAGCGTGAATAAAGTTGATTTAGGGTTTTAATAACGTTTACTTATAAGTTAGCCTTAATAAAGGTAATAAGTTAGACCTTATAAAGCAAGTTTATAAGTTAGTCCTAATAAAAAAGTTACAAGTTAGTTCTAAAAAAGCCAGGTTGGCCTTAATTTAGCAAATTTACAAGTTAGTATGAATAATAATAAAAATCCAGGCAGCTGGGTGGCCTAGTGGTTAGGGCGTTGGCCCTGCAATCAGAAGGTTGGGGGTTCGAATCCCAGCTGCTAGTGTCACGACTGAGGTACCCTTGAGCAATGTACGGTCCCCACACACTGCTCCCCGGGCGCCCCTTATTGCTGGCAGCCCACTGCTTCACTTGGTGAATGAGTTAAAATGCAGTGAAAGAATTTCACACTGTTCACATTGTGCTGTGGTGTGTTCACAGGTGACTATAAGGGTTAATAAATTAAATTTTTTTTTTTTATTATTCCAGACAAGTTAGCATTAAAAGATAATGAGCATATGCATTTACAAAATTAATAGCATTGGTAGCATTAATCATGAATGCATAATATCCAGCATTAATAAAGCTGGTTTATTAATAAAGCTGTCATCAGCACTAGTCTGTTCACAAAGACAAAGTAGAAAAATGTTTAAAAAATGTAAACGTTCATTACAGAACAGACTGGGACGGTCGGTGTGACGATTTGTTAATGTGGTAAATTCTGCCACTGTACTCGTTTCTGGTGTATTAGGGGTTTGGACAGCACTTGGACCTCAGAAACACAGGTTTAATCGAGTCGTATTAAAGGAAACAGCTGATAGGATTGTAGCCCGTTCTCACAAGTTATTACTAAGTCTTGATTTTTGTTTTCATTTTTTCCTTAATGAAACGTTTTTTTCTTAGTTTTCAGCCTATGTGTCTGTGTTCGAACTGGACCTACTTTGGCGGTAAATGTCGGAGAAAGTAGCCCATCACTTTGAGTGCCTGTACTCGAATCCCTTCACTTTTGGACGCCAGCAGCTTGTAGATCACTCTGTGTATAAAAGCAAAACAAACATTTCACAAACAATATTTCAGACATTCTTTCATTTTTTTACACATTTCAAAACAGATACTGTAAAAAGTCAAGACTGACAAACATATATTGTCATGTTATTTATCTTTTCACTTTATCTTCTGTCCACTTTTATTTTATCATTACTCTGTGTTTCTTTTTTTAAACTTACTATAATTTAAAACTTATTATACTAAACAAAACCAACTACACTCAGCACTTTGAGCTGCTGTGTGTATAAAAAGTGCTTGATAATTAAAGTCCTTAATAAAATACTAAATATCAGCAGTTTATATAAAAGACATTGAAAATGTCTTTTTACTTCTATGTAATTTAAAAGCATTTAGTTTATAACATTATGCATTTAATGAAAATAATATTTGGAATTGTTCAAATGAGTAGTGAATGTTTTTTCCACATTAATTATTAAATACATTAAACAAAACAAAAAAGAATATCTTTATACAGTAAATAGTGATTTTTATGAACAGTATATCATTGTGTTCCTTGTGAACATCCAGTATTAGTTGTGATTTCCATCAGAAACCTGGTTTGACTCAATCAGTCCTTCATTAAATTAAATCAGGAGCTGCTGATGGAGTTTCACAAATCCAAACAACAGCTGAAGGAACCAAGAAGAAATCTGGAACCTGTGTTGTCCTCATCAGATCACAAAATATCAAAAAAAAATGTTTACAAACAGAACAAATCTTGATACCTTTAACCACTTTGTATATATATTAGGGCCGGGAGTGTTAACACGTTATTATCACATTAACGCATTATTTACTGTACGCTAACAATAATTTTATCGTGCGTTAACGCAGGCTCTTAAAAATCCTTTTATTTTGAAAGTTCGGTGCTTTCACTGACGTAATGCGTTGTGCTATTTAATATGAACAAAAGTAATGGGACACCTGACCCCGCGAAAAACAGCTGACACGTACAGCGCTCCCATTACTTTTGTCCATTTAAGACGCCTGACCATTACTCCAAGCGCGACTTTAATAACACTGCATTCAGATACATAGACTTTCATTTGGAGTTGGTCCCTCTTTGCAGCTGCTATAATGGTTCTGCCCCTCATGCTCTGGACTCTGAGGGTAACTTGTTTTTCAATAACAAGCTAGATAAAATGTGAATGCCCTGCAGTGGCAAACAGCTTTGGTTTTATACTCGATTTGATTACATTAATGTTTAAGTTGAGATTTACAGAAATATTTGAACTGCAACTGTGTGACTGTGTTAAAAGGAACACTGCTGTTAAAAAGCCCCTTATTTGTTTAAAGTGTTTGCAAAGTAAATGTTATTCCACTTTTATCCATATAGTAGTACTTTAAAAAGAAAGGTGCGCAATACACTAGTCTTGAATTAATGATTTCGCGTATAACAATGCGATTAATCGCAGAAAAATCTTAAAATTGTAATCATTGGCCAGCATTAATACATATGTATATATGTACATGTATATGTGTGTGTGTGTGTGTGTGTGTGTGTGTGTGTGTGTGTGTGTGTGTGTGTGTGTGTGTATATGTATATGTGTAAAATTTTGGGTTTTTTTAATGTTGTTGACAGTATTGACTGTCATTAATAAATATAAATATGCACAAAGCAAACATATTTGTCTACTCCTATGCTGATAAGAGTATTATAAACAGTAAGTTTAGGACAGACTTAAAGGTGCAATTAATCGCAAGTTAACTATAGCAAACAAGAGATTAATCACGATTCCATATTTGAATCTACTGACACGCCTTAATATATATATATATATATATATTTATTTATTTATTTATATTTATATACACACACCACAAAACAGAACATAAAATATATATGTATATATGTATATATGTATGTATGTATGTATGTGTATTTTACATATATAATTTATATTATACATATAAAAAAACACGCATAGGTATAGATACATATATGCACCCTATTTACATATATACATATATATACATACACATATACATATATATATATATATATACACACACACACACACACACACACACATACACACATACACACATACACACATACACACATACACACACACAGTACATTTCATGAATTTAAATAAAATGAATGTTTGTTGACTTTCAAATATGAGCTCTTTCATTTAAAAAGTGACTGAACTATACTGATTCATGACCTGCACCAAATTAAACCCTATCTCCTTCTCCCTTTGGAGAACAGAAATGATAGAAGTGTGTTTTGAGTGGTGCTGTCAGCTCTAA
This sequence comes from Alestes dentex, assembly GCA_037576975.1. NCBI lineage: Eukaryota > Metazoa > Chordata > Actinopteri > Characiformes > Alestidae > Alestes > Alestes dentex. Next base: position 7,791 of record JBBIGA010023994.1, on the reverse strand, counting down.
AATGAACAGGATGCCTTCGGTTTTACCGTGCCGGCCCATCCAGACACCCCCCGCTACGCTGCACGTTTAACCCCGTAAAATGTCAGAAGTCTATAAAAACCTCAGGAACCTGAGCATGTGCACTTCTACAGCCTGTATGAGAACCCTGTGGAAGGGAAAAGGTATCAAATGGACCCAGCAGGGTCTGCAGACGTTTACGCTACACTGAAGCTAGCGTGCTCACCTTCTCTGAGACTGTTCCAGTGCTCGCGGATGCAAAAGCTTTGGTGCACCATTAAATCTCCTGATACGGATATTACAGCTGGAAAAATAATGGCTTATGAACTGAAGCTGGGTTTTCTCCTCAGCCCTTGGTGTTTACATACTATATGTCGTTCTAGGAGAGGCGGCTGCAGGACCTTAGAGATTACACTGTCTTACCTGATGCTGATACCGATCCCACTACTAAACTTTCTTTATTTTTTGCCTTCTTTTGTTCCCACTGAAGTCATACTCAGAGAAGACTAAATTTCCCTGGGCTAATTCGCTCTTTAATGGGTGCCACTCATTGTTCTACAAGATAAATGAACATTAGACTACAAGTGTTCAGTCTATTCACAAATAAAATCTGAAAAAATAATTTGGTAGTTATAAAATAGTAATAAAAAAACACTTTTTTACTGTTGGACATCAAATCTTCATCAGCTAAATTATACATCTCATAATTCATGAGTATGTGTGTACAGTTATAAGAGTGTGTTCTTCCTAATGATAAATTACACCAAAATACACTTTTCTGATTGTCAATAGTTACTGTTATTATAAAAGACTATTAATATTATTGATTATTAATTATAGACAGCCTACAACACACTTTTTTGATTATTTTTATTACAGACTTGTAACTGTTATAGTCTATTACTATAGACCATTCATATTATTTATTATAAACAGCCTAAAGACATGTTTACTATGATTATTGTTTTATTATTATTATCATTATTCTCTACTAATATTGTAGAGTACTAATTATAGACGGCCTAAAATACAGTTTTCAGCGTATTGAACTTATTACTGTTATTGTCTATTATTAAAGACTCTTAATATTATAGATAATTAATTATAGACATCCTAAAAATTCTGGAGTAATTATCATTATTATTATAATTATGATTATGATTATTATTACTATTACTATTACTATTCTTCTTATTATTATTATTATTATTATTATTATTATTATTATTATAACAATTATTATTATTATTATTGCTATTCTAGTCTATTAGAAATATTATAGATTATTAATAATTATAGACGGCCTGTAAACAACAACCACCACTTGATTGATTGGATGATGGTCAATAATGACCTAAAAGTAACTGTTCGCTCAGGAAAAAGAATTTATATATATATCCAGCCTTTTCATACGTGGTGCTACTGTTTGGCTGGTGAATTTTGTCTGGTGTACAAAAAGTGGTGTATGTTACTGTTCCACCTCCCCCATCCTGATACCAGATGAGCTCAAAATGACAAAAAAATGGCTAACAGTGGGTTTCTGCACTGTCACCAAGGGCAACTGCAGTCTCACCGGATGCCGTTGCGCTGATCAAAGGCTTGGACCATGGAGCCTGGATGCTCTGACATCAGAGCCACCAGCAGCTGCAGAACATCCATAAGATTGTCATCCTAGAGGAAACAAAACAACAAACACAGATCCGGATTGTTAAAGACATTAACGCAGCACTAATATGCTACCAGCGCTGCGGACGCAATACTGGACGACCTGCCCTTTAATCAGTGACTGTAAAGTACGTTCCCTCCAGACTTTTAAACTGTTTAATATGTAATGAAAGGGAATGCGAGTGTGCGTGACTGTACCAAAACAAACATGGATATGAAAGCAAATCGCATATTAAAGGGTGCTCAGGAAATGGCAATCATGGTATCAAAGCAAACAGCAAATTATGAATGTATGCGTGTGCGTGTGGGTGTGTGTGTGTGTGTGTGTGTCCATAACAGAAGGAAAACGACCTAAAACTAAGTGTAGTTAAGGAAAGAAGAATTAGTTTTGCAGTTATTGTCTTTGGGCGCCATCTAGTGGAACAATCACACAGTGCTAGATCCCTAGGCATTGAAGCCTAAGGTGGCATACAAAATTAAATACAACACTACCTACACATGCAACACCATTGACAACACTACAAACGGTACTGGTCTATTCTGGCAGTTTTTAACTTAGCCCTAAGCAGGCTCACCATTATACATCTTTGGTTTAATCACAGGCTTCAAATGAATATGGAAAACCAGCCCTAAACGCTCTTCAATTAAATTAGATAGAATGTACCTACACAGCCCAAAAGCACGACCCTAACCACGTCAGCAAATACCATAACAGGGTTTATTCAGTTTACACGAGCATCCTGGGTCTTGCTTATGACATTTAAAGTCCTTAATGGCCAAGCCCTGGCATTTCTTTCCAATCTGTAGAAGCGCTCTGGTCTAGCCAGACCACTCAGCTGAGGCAGGCTTACTACAAACTCCTAGGATCAACTCTGGGCTCAGCGGCTCAGCTGATGAAATCTTTTATTTACACAGCTCCTAAACTCTGGTGTAGGAACTGTTCCAGGAAACATTTTCCATGGTTCTCGAGGCCCGTAAGAGACCCCTGTAGATTTTATTTTTTGGTCATTTTTTAAATGATATCACATGAATGGCATCACATTACATCTGAAATATACAGCTCACCAATCCAGTGCAGTAAATTCTGACAAGTCAATATCTTCCACTCACAATCACAATATATTTAGTTTATCTGAGCTTTTTCATGATTATTTTGATGAATCATATAAATTTGTCTTTTTACAATCTGCAATAAATCCAGTTAAATAGGACTAGTTCTCTTTATAATGAAACCTGGAGTCAGTGAGTGTTCTTGAAGTACTAAACCCTAAACCTTTTGATGGAACTGCTGAGTAGGTATGAGAGGCACCGGGAGGGCAGGTGTGCTGAGTCTAATCTGATGTGCTCAGGTGTGCTGTTACCTCATGCATTGTGAGCAGGTAGTTGAGAATACTCTGCAGCTCATCTTCCTTTACCCCATAGTCCTGCAGTTCAGAGATAAAACAAAAATGACACTTTCAATGATCAAAAAGCACCTTGATACGATCTTGTCTTGAAAGTACGAAATATATTGCAAACAGAAATTCTGATGATAATGATGACGATTATTTTTATTATTATTAAAATGTTATATTAAGAAAAATGTTATAATAACTGCATGTTTTGACTGATTTGACTGATTACCTTTCTAAAAAACTTCTGTTTTATCGGATTACTCTGCTTAAAAACAAATATTTTGACCACAGCTCACCTTCATTATCAGCTGTTTGACGAAGAGCAACAGAAAAGCTCGGAGAGAATGGATTTCCTTCTGATTCGGCCTTGGACCATCTAAACACAGAAAACACACACACATCTTTTTTTAACATTAAGCAGAATCATAGTGACCATAGTGATGTTTCACACAAAGCCAACTGCTGGACTGAGAGTGAGTGGATCAAAGTAGAGGAGTTTGATATGGTGACAGAGGGTCCTGTTGTTGTTCCAACACGATAAAAATAACTAGACTAACAGATACTTTCGCATCTGACATCACTTTATATAGATGCATACACACTTCACAGGCAAGAGGAATCAGCTAATTTGGTTTACTAGACTTTTACCACAGTTCTACACTTCTGTCCCTCAGCTAATCTTAATGTGTGTGTGGGGCTCCTTCAGCTTCCTCATACAGAGTGTATTAAAGCAGTAAAAACTAGAGCCAAACACATGAACCTGTACTTCGCCGCTTTCGTTTGTATAGACATTGGTTATGATCCAATATGTCGTGTTTATTGCTTACAAAGTAATAGGCAGGCAAATGTTCAAAATAGCCTAGAGCAATAACATGTAAATCATTACGAATTATGTCCAACAATGTCAGTTGTGGCAGTTTGTGCATGTCATATTCTTTTTATTCCTAAGAATGATTTTTAGTATATTTTGAACATTACAATAATAATGCCTATTTTCCCTGCAGTCCTGTGCAAAAAAAGAGATTATTCAATAGTGACGGTTGATACCGTTCCAATGTTTGCTTATCAAACTTCCCACTCCCACTCGACTTACACTATTAGCCTCGTGCTTACAGGCTACGTGGGCGGACTAGTTTGGTTGTGTGAGGTGGAGGAATACACAGTAATGCAGCGTATGAGTGAGGGAGTTTTCCTTTTCCTTTTTCTGTGGCTTAGTCATGTTTTTATGATTTTACAACTGTGTTAGGATCGGTAGGTGACTGAGGCTAGGTTGTGTTTCGACTTACACCAAAATTTGGGTCACATCACTGTTGAAGGAACGGATCTGTGGCGTAACTCAAGGACTCCCTGTATATGTAAAACTATTTACATTCCACTACACAGCAGCAAGAAGCACACAACTCAGGTTATAACCAGATGGTGCAGTAGTCTTGATGTGAAGTCCAGTTTTGACTGAGCTTGCGACCCGGCGTAAGCCCCCTTGGTGCAGGGGTTAAACTACATATGTAGTCCTGTGTGTGTGTGTGTGCGCTGCTCTTACCAAGGCCTTTAGGTGTGACTCCGCTGCGATCCTGAGGGTTCACCACCCAGTAGTAGTATTTGAGGGTGTGCATAACCTGCAGCACCGTTCCCACTCGGCGCACTGCGTTATAGATGGTCACTGTGCTGATGAACTCAGTGGCCAGATACGTGTACAGGGTTAGCTGCACCTGGAAAGAGCAACAGCAGTTGCACGGAACACACACACACACACACACACACACACACACACACACACATAAATATATATATAATATTTATATGACATGAATATTTGATATACTTACAATTAACTTAAATTCCATTCCTACTCAAGATAAAAAAAATAAAATTAATAAAATGATTCTCAATCTCAAAAAACTCACTTTATTTTCAAAGGTTTAAACTGAAAGTAATCAGATCACTGAATCCTATGCACTTTTTAAAGTTAAAGACTGTAAAGAATGTTGACTCTAGTATGTTACGTTGAGACTAGGGTGTTTACATTAAACTGTGACGGTGGTAAAATAAGACAATTTTAATGCACCCTCTGTGTCTACAAAGATGTATTTAAATAAGAGGATACAACTGTTGCTTCTATAGCACCACACTATAAAACACCATAATCCATTAGATTCCACCATACATAATTTTACACTTTTGTTGCTAGACACTGTCCTGTAGATCCAAACAAAAATAAAATAGGGATTGAGAGATGGTTTCATTTTGAAAAAAGTTTCAGCGCTACTCTTCAGTAAGCGCATAAACCAAACATAAACTACTGACAATGCAGAGAAAGACCTGTATAAATGCACAGGTTATATCTGACCTTTGCTGGCGAATGGATCCATATGGCAGGATTGAACAGGATGTGGTCACACAGCTGTTTCAGCAGCGAGATGCCGTTCGGCAGGTTGCTAAGGTAACGAGCAAAGGCCAAGAAGATGTCCAGCACTGGTCTCGTCACATGAATTTTGGAAGACTAAAGAGAAGCACCCAAAGAGAGAAGACAAAGAGAAATAATGATGAACTCATTCACTTATACATAATATTAACAGTGATTAATTGTGCTTCACATTCACTTTAGCCTAATTAATAAATGGTGATCAGAGCTGAGTCACTAATCTAGTTAATAATATAAATATGACACATTTTAATAACATTTTAATGCATTAAATTGATTTTAATGGGTTTTAGAGAACAGTGTTGTCATTAGTGATGACTGCACTAGTCTCATTTTTCCTCCATAGGAATGAATAGCAGAATGTTGTGGCCGACAGTTTATGCACTCCTCTCATGTTACCTTGATACAAGTACACTAGCAACACTGTACGAACCACTTCCACCCAGGAACCATTTGTGATTCCACAGCAATCATCTAGCATTCAAGCAATCACCAGATATGGCACAGCAGCCTGTGAGAAGGGTAAGCCAATATGTTTGCAGTGAAACCTGGAAGAGAACTTCCTGCTCTAATCATAAATAAAGCTATGCTGTTTATGTTTACTGATTTTAAGGCCTTAGATAACTGAAATAGATGTTGAACCTGCAAGGGAAGGTAAGAAACAAGAGAAAGACAGTCAAGAGCATGTAGTAATAAAAGAAAGTGAGAGACGCAGGCAGTGATAGACAGAGGGGAAAAGAGATGGGGAAAGAGAAAGAAACAGAGAAACACAGAAAGAGAGAGAAACAGAGAGAAAGAAAAATCTTATGCAGTTTTGCACTGAATAGAAGTTTGTTTAAAAAATCAATTGCAAAAAAACAATTATTAATTGCCTATCGATATTTGGTCAATGATTTTTTTCTCCTTTGCCCGCAGCAGCGCTCTCACAGAGCTCTTCTTTTCAGAAAGGTCATGCTGCTTCAGCGTCCTCCATGTGAAGAACATGCCAGAGTTTGTCTGATTCTCTTTCACTCATACTCACCTCAAACTCCTAAATGTTGCCATTTCTTTGCTACCTACAGCAGTGTTCTCCAAGTAATTTTCTCCTCACCCAACCACTCAAAATGTGTCATGTTTTTGAAAGTCATGTGACTTAAAAGGCAAATATGTGTTTCCACTTTAATTCTAAAATATTGCTTTGTCGTCTAGAAAATCATCTTATACAAGCATAAAAAGTTTCACCGATGCAAGTTTTTGTAATTCACAAGCTTCCATTACTCCTTTTTTATCCCACAATTACAAATTGCACAGGTTAAGCAGGTTAATGGAACCCACCAAGTGATGGGAGAGGAGTGAGAGAGAGAGAGAGAGAGAGAGAGAGAGAGACAGAGAGAGAGAGACAGAGAGAGAGAGAGAAACTGAACTCATTATATGAGCTTTGAATATCAAATAGAAATGTCTGATGAAATAGTTTGAGCTTTTATACGATCTTCATCTCCGTACCGAACGCAGAACACACAATTAGGAGATGAAAGACTGTGGCGACTGCGGAGAGAAACGCAGCTTCACTCATTTCGGCAGGAAAAAGAGTTCAGCCTTAATTGCTGTCGTGACTTGGTTTTAAATGTTCAGATTTGAAGTTTTCTCTGATAGAACTTATATACAGAAAGGTTAGGAACTTGTTGGTGATGCGCATTAACTTGGGGCATAAGATCATTTTCATCTTCAAAACATCTGTGTTTTAGTTTGGTTCATAAACTGGACAGATGCGGTTCTATAGTCTGATTGGTTGAGCTGTATTGTATGATAATCAAATTGAACTCAGCATTAATGCAGTGTTATTAAACACCACAGTGCTGTTCATGAACTACGCTTTGACTGTTGTGTCCAAAGTCTGAAAGGACTGCTTATTGCAACTATAATTATCAATAAAGGAAGTGATTTACTGAACATCTGGTTTATGGTGTGGTTTATGGTGTTAAATGTTGTAGGTGTTTTATTAAAGCAGTACTCCACTGCAGACCATGTGTTACAGTGACCTCACTCCACAATAACACCACCCACCTACTAGAAGGTGCATTAACTTGTCGACTAATATACTCACTAGGATACACAGTGAGAGGCACACGTCTAAAATACAGCAGCAGGAGAAACAGTAGTGTGTACCCAGGAGGAAAGTTTAGAAAACCCAAAACAAACCCAAAGTACTTAATTGGTAAAAAATTGGGAAAAAAAAAAAAAAAAAAAGGCCTTTTATAATCAATGTAGAAAGGAGTTCATAAGTCATCTGGACTTGGGTAGAGAGTTGAAGACGTTTCGTCTCTCATCCAAGAG
>JBBIGA010023973.1:0-14308 GCA_037576975.1 Alestes dentex | reverse complement strand
CTGAAATGTGGGTGTGTTTTTGAAATGTGGGTGTGTTTTTGAAATGTGGGTGTGTTTTTGAAATGTGGGTGTGTTTTGACTCTCAGGGCCACCATACAGACTGGACATGTCAGATATCCGTAATTCAGTTCTTCCTATCTACAATGAACATTAAAGATATCTGAAATGCAATTCTTACTAAGAGAAACTTTCGTTTCAGATATTTTCAATACAGTTGTTACTAGTCATTATTCTCATTTCGGATATCAAAAACTTAAAAAGACTCTTCAGATATCTATAATGTAATTTTGAATATCTAAAATACATTTTGACTAGTAAAGTTTCCATTTTGGATGCATACAACAAGTTTTACTAGGCATAATTCAGTTATGGACATCTGTTTGAATATTATGGATATCCATAACGGTCATTCTTCCTATCCATATTTCTGTTTTAGATATCTTAAGTTAGAATTGAGGAGAGTGAACACAGTGTTTTCATATACAGGCTTGTAGTCAACAGCGAGAGGTACCACTGACGTGAGTGACGTCGTTTGTACTAGTAAGAATTGTATTTCAGGTATCTGTTATGTCCATTGTAGATAGGAAGAATGTCGTTTTGGATATCTACAAGTGAAAACCCAATAGACATGAATGGAGGAAAGTGACGTCATTTGTACTAGGAAGAATGAGGCTTGAGATATCTGTAATGTTCACTGTAGATAGGAAGAACGTCTTTTGGATATCTGTAACGTTCATTTTGACTGGGAAAAACTGAATTACGGATATCTGACGTACATATCCGCTCTGGCTATTAAATGTTAAAATGGCTCGTCATAGTAAACTATTTCTTCAAATTAAATCAATACAAGCAGAATTGTGACCGCAGATATCTTTGTATACCATTTTGACTAGAGAGAATGCCATTTTGACTTGTAAGAATGTAATTTTAACTAAGAGGTATGCTATAAGGCGATCTAAAATTTGGATAGTCAATAGACACTTTTAATGTTAAAAAGGTGTCACCTGAATCTTTGAGTAGATATCCAAAATATGTTTGTTACTAGATGCAATTGCACTGTTGCCAGGCATTATTCTAATTAAAAATGTCTGATATCTGATGTACATATCCAGTCTGGCTATTAAATGTTAAAATGGCCCCTCAAGTTTATTAAAGCTTTTTAGATATCTTAAATTTAGTTCTTCCTAGTACAAAGATAATGCTGTATATCTTAAAATTCAGTTTGTACTAGTAAGTGCCCCGTACACTTGCAGCACATACCAGCACAGTTCTCTGCCGTTGAATTTCCAGCTCCTGAATCAGATTGTTGTTTTCTGTATCCTGGTGGACACTCTGAGATGCACGCCCTGCCATCCCCAGCTAGCTGGTATCCATGTGGGCAGATGCAGTGAAAAGAGCCTGGTGTATTGAGACACAAACTCTCACATGGTCCACTGCCTTCATTCTCCATGCACTCATCTATATCTGTAGAGAAGAGAACGCCAGAGAATGAAAACAGATGCAGCAGTGAGGAAATGCTACATATCAACATGTAAAACACAATTACTTTCTTGTTAAAATTCCTTTTACACACATGCACTTATTTGTCTGTCTCATTCAGACTGAAGCAATCAATACGCCACAAAGAGGTAATAAAGAAACTCCACACTAACATAACAGGGAGATTTGAAACTGGCCACAACTGACCACCACAGTGTCCACCGGTGATGTTAACGCTGTACCCTGCAGGACAGCGGCAGAGGAAGCTGCCTGGTGTGTTAACGCAGCCAAACACACAGCGGCCTCTGACAGCGGGCAGAACACACTCGTTCACATCTGGAAGAGAGATGGATCAGTTTTGAGTTCTTGAGCAAATGTGATTGTCATTTGGCCTCTGGAGCAAGTTTTAACTTAAAAAAAAAAAATTCTACTCCATGAGTGACCAATTTGTCTCAACCTATTTATAATTTATACCTTCAACTTAACATCTTCAACTCTAATGGACCCGCGACACGAGCCCACGGCCCCTGACTCTCATAAAATGGACACAAGCTTATGGTAGTTACTGAGTAATTCATAGCAGTTTCTGAGTTTTAAAATGACAGACTGAACTAGGTGCATCCCCGCAAGAAAATGTGAAGTTCACGTATGACAGAATGTTTACTTTGCTCTACTTTTTTGCTCCTCGTTTCTTCGCGTTTGTGTGTCTGCTCCCCCCCCCCCCCCTTTCCAGCCTCCATAGCTGTGACGTCACAGACATTTTTAAGGTTGCTCAACCGTCCTCTCTCTCTCGCCACATACAGAGGGGACTCGACCACAAAAATCGATTTTTAAATGCTCAATATTCGGCCCCAGATCATAAATCTGAATACAAGCGCACTGCAGGGGATATTAATGGACGTTTTGACGTTGGAATTTTGCCAATATTCAGTACGGGCTCCAACAAGAAGCGACGCCAAAAAACGGGATGAAAATAATGATAAAACAATCGTGTGATAATAACTTTGTGGGGGTTAACTTGGACCGGTTTTATTCTTTTGAAACCTCTTTGACTTCATTATGTTTGTGAATAAAAACAAACATGATGAGTAATCACTGTTTTCATCCTGTCACATATTTCATCTGAAAATATATACTTCAGGACAGAAGAGGGCAGACAGGATGATGGGTTTAAAGCTCACCGGTGCAGGACATCCTGTCTGCGGAGAGCTGGAAGCCAGAGCTGCAGCTGCACCTGTATGAGCCAAACGTGTTTTCACAGATCTGCTGGCACTGGTGCAGGCCTTCCACACACTCGTCCAGATCTAGGAACATGCGCACACGCACACACACACACACACACACACACACGCACCATGTCATGTGTAAATTAAAGACAAAGTGCCGAATCCACAACACAGATAGAAAACAATATAAAAGTACGGATAATGTTCATTTTTGGTTGAAAGTTTTCCGCTCCAGTATTTCTCTTACAGTTTGCAATACTGTCAGTCTTCATCACTTCAGTGTGAAGGAAAGGGCTAAACACCTGTGGTCTGAATGGGTGGGCATATCCATACATTCTACCAACACGATGTAAACGAGATGTAAAGATGTTTACAAGATGTAAAGTAAACTTTTTTTTTCCATTGGATTATTGATCAGTGGTTTTTCTCTCACGCAACCCTTGAAGCAGCTGTGTGTGAAGTTGGGAGCCAGTAGAACCAGCGCGACTAACTAGCATGACACATTCTAAGTGGCTGAGGTGCCCGTTTTAGCACCCAAACCGAACACTTACTGATGTTAGAAATGATCTGGTCTGTCTGGTTTATACATCTACCACATAATGTAACTTTTTGGACACCAGATAATATTGGGCATGTAATTGCTTCAGCTGACTCCATTTATAGCCATACCAAGTTCCCATGAATTCTGCAGGTTTTACTGCAGATGTGTGGCACAAGCTGTGTTTAGCAGATGTTTTAGGATGACAGTAACAGAATGCCTAGACCTGATTTGTTAAAAGGTGCGCGCAGTCTGTTTAAGCACTCATGGGCTGAGGTATGAGGTATTCCCTGTCTTCCAAGCTCAGTCATTTTCGTGAATGACACAGTTTTATGCACAGCTTAATAATCCCTCTCTGTTGTTTTGTTTTGTGTGATTATGGCTTTAAATGTGTAGTGGAACACCAGAAAAGTACGTCCAAAGTATGTCCCATGCCTGCTGTGTCTTGCCTACGTGCTCAAAGTTACAATAACACTATGCTGTGGGTCAAGAATTCATAGCCTCAGGGCAACTCTCAAAAGTGACATGACACAGTTGAACTTAAGAGGCATTTAGCACTGAACCCTGGCGTTAAAACAGCTTTGCTAACAGATAAGGCAGAGCTGAAAAGGCCGTAACGACACTGACACCTTAGAATCTAACTGAAGGAGTGAAATGCAGTATCCAGCGTAAATTATTCAGGTGTCTATGAGACATAGTGCTGAATAATGAACAGGCTTTATGAACCTGATTGAGGAACATACAGCTCAGCATCTGCTCCGAAATTCAGATAGAAAAAGTCACAGGTCTGTGTGTGGATGTGCAGTCATGTGAAGGAAACTGTGCTGTGTGATTATGCATGTGAACGCATGACTGCTTATCCATGAGAGTGAAACTGTTTGCGCGTGTCCCATCCATCTCTCACCCCGACAGGTGCGGCGGTCCTCCAGGAGCAGAAAGCCAGGCTTGCAGAGGCACTCGGCTCGATTCTGCTCATTCACCTGGCACATCTGAGAGCAGCCGCCGTTGTTCAAGGAGCACGGAGTTTCCTCTGCAGGGAACACACACTGGCCTATTTAGTGGTGCTGGAGGCCAAGTGGGTAGGATACTTGCCCCTGGACCAAGAGGTCATGGGTTCGAATCCTACCTTCAGCGTACCACCACTGGGTTCCTGAACAAGACCCTTAACCCCAAGATGCCCCCTGTAGTTAGGAAGCGGAAGTGGCGTTGGATAAACGTGTGCTAAATGCCGTAAATGATGGGAAACAAGAAGTTTAAATTATATGATAGATCAAGTGTCACCCCACTGCTGATTGACCTGCACTGGCTAATCATGGCTGCCCCAATTAAGTTCAAGTCACTAACTATATTATAAATAGCTTTGGATAAACTGGCAAATGAATGTAAGGTAAAGTCACTAACACTAACCATGATGTTATGCATTTAGAAATTTGATTATTAATTGAAAATCTTGGGCATTTCAGGAGTCACCCACTTTACTGAAGGGGGAATCTGCACAGATGTCCTTAGATAGTGTCTTTACAAACCTTTATGCCAAATGTCTGAGGTGAAAGCTGAGGCAACATGGGAATGTTTTGAATAGTCTAATTATAATATTTGAATTTCTTGTGCAGTGTTTTGATTTTGCACCTAATTTATGTTGTATATCCAAGGTTTAAGCAGCGAGTGGTTCGACACTGACGAAAAGCATTGATGTGTTCCACACGACAAGTCCAAAAGCAATTTATATCCACTAGAAAGGCACATCCGGACATATTCCCCCCTCTCAGCCTGGGTTAATGTATTTACCTTATGAGACATGGACATTTAAAAAAAGGACCGGTTGAGTTCTCCTTTTCTACAAATCCTCCAAAAATAGTGATGAATGAGAATGCATGTGCTGTGATGAATCTGCTGAAACTTAGACAGCACCTGCTGGATACTCTTCTGTCCTTTTATTTTAAACTGCACATGGCAATAAGCAGACCTGCCATTATGAGGGAGATAATGGATTCAACAGAGAGACTGAGGTCAATAGCAGCTGTAAACACAACCCGTTTCCAGGTCAGCGTGTGTAGTTTTAGATATTCTTAAAGGCTTCCCCACACATTTGCACATCCTATATATATGAAATAGAGAGAAAACAAGGACGTGTGAGAGAGAGGAAAATTTTGTGTGTGTGCTCATGTATATGTACAGCTCCGGAAAAAAAATAAGAGACCACTGTGGCTTATTTTAAATCAGCCTCTCTATGAGTTTGACAACCATTCCATGCCAGTGTCTGTTAAATTCCTACACAAGCACCTCATTCTGCTTTATGAGGTACTGATTGGTGATCACCTGAATCACATCTTATTTAATGAGGAAAAGTATAAAAACACTGTTGTAATCGACACTCACCTCTCGCAATGGCAAAATAGTACTAGAATTTGTCAAAGGTCATTATTGCCATTTTGTGAGTGGACAAAAGATTTGTTTCCTTTGAATTATTCAAGTTCTGTAAACACTACATTTCTCTTATTTTGATCAATATATTTATAGGCCAATTAGGAGAAATACTGTCAGCAGTTCCTAAAAACTAAGGCAAAGCTGCTCAGTTCAATACTTGCAACAATAACAGATAAAACCTGAGAAACTGAACATTTTTTTCCAGAGCTGTATGTAGACATGTGTATTTCTGTGAGTTATCAAGTAGGGATTTCAGACATTTTAGCATATTTGCGATTTCTTAGGTATACTTACATTTACGGCATTTAGCAGACGCTTTTATTTAAAGCGACTTCCATTCCCTAACTACAGGGGGCAGTCTCCCTGGAGCAACTTGGGGTTAAGGGTCTTGCTCAGGGACCCAGTGGTGGTAAGCTGAGAGCAGGATTTGAACCCATGACCTCTTGGTCCAGAGGCAAGTATCCTACCCACTGAGCTACCACCACCCAATGGTGTATACTGGTGATTTCTAAAAGATTTCCTCACTTAACACATTTAACCCAAATGTAGCTGATTAGCCAAGACAAGTTTGGCATCTAAATGTTGCTTCTTTGTTTTTGCACTGTTGCTGCAAGGCTAATGCATGTAACAAGTAATGGAAGTGTATGGCATATCCAGACAACACACTTACTTCAAACCACAGTAAGTTGTTAATTAACCTCAAATAGACTTACATATGTGGATTCTGACACTGCATGACAGACTGCCCCCTCTAAAAATGGACAAAAGTACAAACAGAATATAAGCTTGGCTCCTCTTAACTATAGTTAGGTGATGTACTTTTGATCCCCATTTTTTGTGGGTGACAGTCAGAAACCGCTTAACAAGTGCATTTTCAATTGCTTAGAATAGTTTGAGTCAATAGATTTTTACCATGATGTTTACATAATGCTACTTAATAAGGTAGAAGCTTAATTTACTTGCAAAACTAAAGAGGCTAATTTCAAACACCTGCCTGATCAGCTATATCTGGGAAGGGAAAATTACATGAATTTGCTTTAACCAAAATTATCTTAAGAGTGTTTTTACTTAAAAAAAAGAGGCTTACCAATGCACATGGGTGTAACTCCACTCCACCGCCCTTCCTGGAGACAGTAGCTGTACACGTCCCCATTGGCCAGTGTGTAGCCAGGATAACAGGCATACTGGACATAGTGCTTGTACTGGAATGGGGCAGGGTTGACTATCGTACGGAAATAGAATGTCCCGTGAGCAGGTAAGGGAGGGTAGGGACACGTGGGCCTGTATCTTCTATTTAGGAATCCAGCAGTGTCTGAAGTGGTGAGATTGTGCCTAGCTGTGGAGTCCAGTGTTAATTTAACCACAGTTTGGTTTCTGGTTGCATTCTCCTGATTACTGTGATTACTGATGACTGACGTCCTGATGACTGATGTCCTGTTTTTTCTGTTTGTAGTAAGTTCCAAAAGATGAGAGCTTGCGTGTCTGATTCTGGCCAATTTCGAAATGTCATTTAAATCTTCGTCTGTACGTCTATGAGCATTTATAGACGCAGAATTTTTGTCCGTATTCTCCCACTCTGTGTGTGTGTTGCTTTTCATTGGGGGCTGTAAATAAGGACCTCTGGCATCAACATCTGGAGACCCTGTCAGGTGCACGGCAGGGGCCAGCTGGGTGGCTGCTGTCGGCGCCTCTGTCCCGAGGAATAAATCTCCAACCGCCCCTGTTGCTAAACTTCCCTGTAGAGGAGGATTTCCATCACGGATCACAGCAGGGTTTAATGGTGGAGAACTAACCATAAAATGATTGCGTGAGGTTATTGAGGAAAGGGGCTCATTTTCAGATAATGGGAGGCTTGTTGGAGAAAAAACACCACTTACATCCACTGTAACGGTGGTAAGTGAAACAGTATCATCTTCAGTGGGAGAAGGATGTGGTGATGTCCTGATGTTATAGGATAATTCACTTGCCATGTCATCAGAGCTTGTAGATGCATCCCCAAGGGTGCTGTTATCGGCATTGCTTGTGTCGACTTGGGCTACAAGTGGATTAGCTGTTTCTGGAACCATGTTGAGATCTTTTTTCCCTGATACATTTAGAACTTGCAATGGTGTAACAGGATCTTTGTGATCGTTGTGTGTTGCCGGGGTGAAGTGGTTTTCTCCACTGGGTATCGGAGAAAGCATTTCATCCTGGGGTCTTAATGGCGCTTGTGCTTCATGATCATTTACTGCTGGAGAGATTAAGATAGTTGGCCCAGTAGGCTTTATTAAGATTAGACTGTCTGCTGAGACTGTTGTAGTATCCTGCAAAGTCGCTTCAGGTAGTGGTTGGGCAAGAGGATCTACCATTTTGATTGGCTTTCTCACAACGTCCAGTCCTCCAATTGTTTCCCACAGTTCCTCAGTCCCTCCCTTACCTTGTGTCACAGCTTTTTCTGACCAGTGATTCTTATTTGGCTGGTCCTCTGTAGGTTTCCAGAGAACCTTTGGCACATCTTCAGTCAAGAAGGGCCTGGGCTGAGGAACCCCAAGAAGGGGGGACTTGAGAAATGTCTCTTTGGAGGCTGTGCTAGCAATATGGTTGAAATGACTCTTCAGAATGTTCGGGTCCAGCTCCAGTCTGGGTTTATACAAGGATGTCTGCTTCAAGTGGAATGAACTCATAATGTCTGACTCTGAAAACAGAAACAAACTGAAGCCTCTGTTGTGGCAAAATTACAAACTGACCAGATACTTGGTAAGGCGGCTGATAGAGGCTGCTGAAATAGTGTTACTTAGGAATTTCCTAGCAACAGTGTCAAAAAAAGCAGGAAAAACTGCTTCATTATTGCCCAAAATAACTGAAATGAGGCAACAGATAATGTAGTAAAGCATTTTCAGTACATTCGTTTACATAGAATGCTACACAAATCAATGAACAAATAGTATTGCCACAACTCTCTCATCGAAATAAGTTCCACAGCTAACAACTAGCATATCTGTGATATGGGATATATGTAGTTTAACTGATTGCATTGTTCGAGTTAATGTTCTCGTGGAAGTCACATACCTTTACATACAGGCATTGTCCCGTTCCACCTCTTGCCTTTGCAATAAAGAAGAGGGGAGCCAAAGAGCCTGTAGCCACTGTCACAGGTGAAGAGGACCACTGAGGCATCCGGAGAAACAACCGTGCTGCCGTGTTGGATCTCCGCAGGTTTGGGACATCCTGGAGCTGGGGGGGGGGAGTGACGTTACCATACAGAACACACCTCATAACTAACAAGCTCACAATGGGACATGCCTGTTTTTCAGGGTTTGGGCTGCCCAGATAGCACACATCCATTGAAATGACATTGATTCATATCAGACAAAGAGGATCTTCGATGTTGATCCAGCATTGATCTTGCTCGTTGAGAAGGCCATTTATTCAACATTGACAAATCAACCATTTGTGGATGGATTCAACAAGGATTCAACATTGTTTCAACGCTTGTTTGGCAAAGCTGCTTTCAATGTCAGATATTTTCAGTAATATCAATGTTTATTCAGTATCTTATATCAAGGTTTTGTTACCATCGATTGTTCTGACCAAAAATTGCTTCAGTTTCAACGGTGATAATTCAACACTGACCATAAATCAATGCATTTAACCATAATTCAATGCTAAATCAATAACATGGTGTTATCTGGGTAGGACCTTTACTTCCAGTGAAGGACAATCTTAGTGCTTCATCATACCAAGACATTTTGGACAACACCATGCTTCATTTTCTATTCTGGCATGACTGTGCCCCAGTGCACAAAGCGAGCTCCATAAAGACACAGTTGAAGAACCTGACTTGCCTACACAGAGCTCTGACCTCAACCCCATCCAACACCTTTGGGATGAACTGGAACAGAGATCTTGGTCTTCTCGACCAACATCAGTGACTTACCTCATAAATGATTTACACAATGAATGGGCACAAATTCCCACAGAAACTCCAAAATCTTGTGGAAAGCCTTTCAAGAAGAGTGGAAGCTGTTATAGCTGCAAAGGGGGACCGACTCCATATTAAAGTATATGTATTTGAATACAAATTTATTAAAGTCCCTTTTGGTGAAATGGTCATGCGTCCCTATACTTTTGTCTGTATAGTGTATTATCTACCCAACCATTCTCAGTTCTGTTAAATAAAATCATAAGAGCATTCATGAACTGTTTTGTCATTTTACTTTCACCAAAAAGAATCCAAAGACTTAACAATGCAGCAAATACCATAACCAAATAAGAATATACATTTAAAGAATTTACAGTGATCCAACAACCTTCATGAAGAATGTACTAGACACTAGATAATTACTGACCGACACACAGGGGTGGCTCTCTGGCCCACTGCCCGGACACGCAGCTGCTGGTGCGGTAGCCGTGAATCCTGAAGCCTGGGTTACAGCTGAATGTAACGTACAGCCCCCCGTAGCGAAAAAACGTGCGACCATTCTCCAGATGCTTGAAACCACTGCATCCATCACTGGCAAAACCTTGATGAACACAGGTGAGGTTATGACACAAATTTTAAAAAAAGTGAAAAAGAGGAATCAGTCAACAAACCATTTTGTCTCTTCTACTGAACGTTAAAGTGTCCTTTTGTCATTCACGAACCAACCACAATGTGAACAGCACAAAATGGTTCTCTGCATTTAGTCCATTCGCCTGAGTGAAGCAGCCTGGCAGCCAGGAAAGCAGTGTGTTGCTCAAGGGTACCTCAGTGGTGCCTTTGACAGTCCTGGGACTTGAACCCATAACCTTCCGATTGCAGGGGCAACTCCCTAACCACCAGGTGCCCATTTAGAGAGATCATGCTGGATTGTGGTCTGATGCCCCAGAGCTCTGCTGGTCAGTGGACCTCAGAGAGACTCTACCTGGAGCCAGAGCCCAATGCAGGGTCAGCAGCGCCGGCAGCAGCGTCACTCCAACAGCTCCCATAGATCCTCAGAGTGGTTGTCCTGTGCTCTGATTGAGCAACAGACCGACAGCAAAACTGACTGAGGAACACTGTAGGGACAGCAGAGAGGGGAGAAGAGGGGAGGGCACAAGACAGACAAAAAAAAACCCTCCACAGCTTCAAACCCCTTGAAGACACACCTCTTCTGAAAGAAGTCAAGCAGTAGAGTGCTGGACAGAATTTCATAGTTACTTTTATATATCAATAATTCTGTAATATGTCGTACTACTATACTGACATTCAAATCCACCACCTTATGTTTAATATTTGTTTTAACAAGTTTTTAGTGACCCTATAAGGACAAAAGTATTAACACATACCACAGTTTGGGGAAGAACCTTTTCTATTCCAGCATGACTGTGCCCCAGTGCACAAAGCGAGCTCCATAAAGACACGGCTCGGTGTGGAAGAACTTGACTGACCCCAACCCCATCCAACACCTTTGAGATGAACTGGAACGGAGATTGCGAGCCAGACCTTCTCATCCAACATGAGTGCCTGAGCTCATAAATTCTCTACAGAATGAATGGACACAAATTCCCACAGAAAATCTTGTGGAAAGCCTTCCATGAAGGAAGCTATTAGAGCTGCAAAGGGGGACCAACTCCACTTTAAAGTCTAAGTATTTGAATGCAGTCTCATTAGTCCCTGTTAGTGTAATACTTTTGTCCGTATAGTGTAGTTTTAATTGCACTTAAAACAGACTCCAAATTTCTGTATGTAATCCATACAAAACCAATGGATAACCATTTTAATTATTTAATTATTCTTAATTCAAAAAGAAAAAAATATTTAAACTCATGAGTCAAATGTCAAAAATGACTGAAATATCAGCAGTTCTGTGCCTCATACTATAACCCTTATCAAGTTACAGGTTTGTATAATGCGCTTAATATAGTGTTGATTCATACATAAACGGTTCTGTAATGACTAATGCGGTGTATAAATGCAAAACCAGCTATTAGCGGCTCTGCTGTGATTGAACGCTTGATGCAGGAGGCTGAAAGAGCCGCGCTTGTTCTAACAGGTAGCACTCTGTAAAATGTCTGTTTTGCATGTGTTGATAAATGCTTTGACTGATGGTGGAAGAAAGAGAGGAGATTCTGGAAGGAAACCTGCTGAAGCAACTTCTTGAAAAACAGGATCTGCAGCAGATGGTCTTTCTGATGATTAAAACAGGACATACTGGGGAAAAGAATATTGCAAATCCCAATACTACCATTAAGCAAACACGGCTTTCTACTGGTCTAGACTCAGTAAAGGCATGGGGCGGCAAAGGAAAGTCAAGAGCGTTCAAAGAGACAAAGCTGACTGATGGGTAATTATCAGCTCTGTGGCCTTTTGTGACTTTTTAAACGCCTCTTTCTCTCTCCAGCATTTTCACCCTTGTGGAATGTGGAATGCTGTTTGTTTAGGAGCTGCTTCATGGTTAGTTCAGAGATATTCATAGGTCATTTTGCATGGATTTTAAATAATATCCGGTTTGGGGACTCTGAGGGCCATTTCGAAACTCTTAAAGTAGAATAATGTTTTTTTAATTTGATGTTTGGGATCATTGTCTTGTTGGAATACCCAATCTAGTTTCTACTTCAGTTTCTTCACTGACTGTGGGACATTGGTTTCCAGGAATTGATGTTTAGTAAAATTCTTTCTCCCTCCACTCCCCACAGAAATTCTAATTCTGATTTCTGATTCTGATTCTAATTCACACTTCTTGTGCAACCGGCTGTCACACAAACCCAAAGGAAAATAGATCCAACAAGTTGGCAAGGTGTTCTTTTATTGAAATGCTTCTTTTTTCCTCTCCAAGTACAGTTTTGATGTTGGTAGCCAAAGACATAATTTTTCTTCCATTAGTCCACAGCACTTGAATCGATGCTACGGATTTATTTGAGTGTTGTGTTGCATAGTGCAGTTACACACAGTTGTTTTCTGATGACCCTTCCACAGAGACGATGTTTGGGCATAGCGGCTAAATCTTCTTGTATGTCCTTGGTAAAGCTGTGAGGGTTTTGTTTTGCCTGATTAGTCTATAAGCAATTTTTTAAATAGAATTTTAGACCGTCTTTCTGATCCTAAGCCGCTCAGATGAGCCCAAGCCTGTTAAATGTAAGCATTCTGAGCAGTTTGATCTGTTAATTTATGATACTTGACTTGGATTAAGGCCTAATTAGATTCAATACACTTTGAGATCTTGCAAAAAAAAAAAATACAAACAATAGTAGACCAGCTTAAAGAGTGCCTAAACTTCTGCACATCCCACATTTTAATTACACTTTAAATATTAAATTCAGCAAAAATATTAAATATTAAATTCAGCAAAAATATTAAATATTAAATTCAGCAAATTGTGCATTAAATCTGTAGAAATGTGTCATGTTGAAATTTATTCCATGCAGATGTTCACTTAAAAAGACCGAACCAAACATGCCATTTCAGTGTACAGGACACACGTTTTAGCACACAACTTTATATCATTCTATCTTTCATTCTGTTCTATTCATTATTATTAAATTAAATATTTGTTTAAACACAAATGCAAGTGAGATGTATTGGAGAAGTGACCTCTGCATTCTAAGATAAGAATAACATTCAGTCTAAACACCTAGTAACACTCACTAAATATCTGTGAGCAGAGAGCAATATAAACACCATACTTACATCTGAGTAATAATAATAAGAAGAAGAAGAAGAAGAAGAAGAAGAATAAGAATAAGAATAAAACACTGCTGGCTACATGTTTTTTTCCTTCTTCTTCAAAAGTCCTGGTTTGGAAGCGTAAGGGAAGTGCAATGACAACAGACCATCTCTGAGTTGGAAGAATTCAATGCTGTTCTAAATTAAGGCAAGGTCAAAGCGATAAGTCTGTCCAGCTGAATGACACTGAAATATTTTTTGAATTCCTTGTGTCCACAGCTGCTACATTCTGTTCTAAAAAAAAAAGGACTTAAGCCAAAAGAAAAATGTCCATAAACCAATAAAAATGACAATCCAGTTTGTAAATACATAAAAAACAATCAACAAATCAAACAATCAGTAGCTGCGCCACTGATGGAAGGAGAAAATCGAGTTATCAGAAATCTGGAACACTTTCTGTATTTGGCTTGGGTGAATGTGTGTGTGCACAGAAGTATAATGTGTGCTTGTCTCAGCCCTGCTGCTGTTCCTTCATGTCCAGCTTGTGCACGACTCTGAAAGCCTCTAAAAACTCGTTGAAGTCGATGCTGCCGTCCTTGTTGAAGTCGATGCTGCGTGCCATGTCGTCTATTGCCTGGTTGTCCACATCCACACCCAAGTGAGAGCTGAACAGCTTCCAGGTCTGACGAAACTCCTCGATAGAGATCTGACCTGAGAGGAGAGATGGAGGGAAGCGGACAGAGAGGGCCAACAGCTCAGAACTCTTTCATCTTTGCAGTAGCATGAATTCTGACGGTCAGATTTGTTTTATGGTCAAACACAATATGAGAGTCTGCAAGATGTCATATTTTATCACTGTAATAGTAGTTCTGTAGTTACGAAAAACAGATGTTTCACTACATGAAACATCTGTTTCATGTAGGTCAGTTTCATGTAGTGAAACTGACCCACCTGGAACAGAGAGACTCTCATGTGAGGATGCTGTTCATTGATTTTAGCTCAGCATTTAACACAATCATCCCTCAGAGACTGTCA
>JBBIGA010023872.1:0-14313 GCA_037576975.1 Alestes dentex | reverse complement strand
GTCTCGTGTCATGTTTAGCTCGATAAAGTGATGGTTTTAGTCCATTTTCGTTTTTAAAAATACCAAATGCTTTCACTGTTTCTTTTCGCTTTATACAGATTTAACGAATTTTAGTCAGTAAAACGGACTGAAACACGTTTAGAGTTTATAGAAGAGAAAATAAATTGTTTTCTGGGGAAGAAAGTACTCGGAGATTTTACTGCGTTACACTGAACCACCACTGGAGTGAAGTTAAGGTGAAAATCTGCTCGTTTCAGTTAAAATTTCTCAAAATCAGGAGCGATGTGGGGGTCAGTCCCCAGACAGGAGATCTTACCTCTCCTCCTCCTCCCTCAGCATGATGAGTCCTGCTGCTCTCCTCCTCCACTAAAAGATCTTTTAATGTGGAGAGAAGAAGCTGCAGACGCTGAAATCAGTGCAGAAGAAGCTTCTCCCAGCAGGACAGGAGGCTGTAACGGTGAAGCAGGGAGAATTAAACCTGAACTCTTTCAGTCCAGCTTTTCTCTGAAACAGCGAGTCGCAGTGAGGAGTCGTTCACTTAAGTGACTCAGGAGTCGCGAATCTTCTTAGTGAGTGATTCTTTCATCTCCCGCTTTCATTTCAGCTGAAGATCTCGACTCTGGTCCAAAAACAGCTGGATCTTACACTCTACTGAGTTAAGTAAAACCACGTTGCTTTTTAATTTTAGAGACTTGCGTTCTTTATTATAAAAATTCGTTCGTTTTCCAGAAAGGGAATCAAAGATCCGAATCAGTAAAAGATCCGATCTTCGACCTTTCGAAAATCTTCGTTTTCTCGGGGTCTAAAGCTTTCTAGCAGCACCAGCCCAGGGACCTGCACTGATTAACTACAATTAATGAAGAATGAACGAGCAGTCTGCTGTAAGGTCAGAGAGATCAGGTCTTCCCGTGGTATCTTCTGATCTGAAGGGGTTAAATGAAACGTGTCCAGAGTCGTTTTACATGAACCTCCACTAGAAATCGAGGTTTTTGGCTCCTCCTGCAGTGCTGCCGCTGTGGGGTCCAAGATTTTATTCTGACAGCGAAGATGCAGAGCTCAACTCTAAAATTATTCTCGATGTGTGAACGTTTAATAGAAGGCTGGAGACTCTACTCACATTTATACTTAAAACGCCCCTCATATATCATTACTTTAACGTGAATTTTCATGTTTTGTTTTGTTTTTGGTTTTTTTTTTCAGATCAAGTGTTTATAATTGAAGATCCTGCACAGATTAATTTATACAGAAGAACATTGATCACTAATGTAGCCTCAGTCTTATGTCATCATACTTTGGATTCAGAGAACTCACCAACACTCAGAAACCCTCAGAAGATAACTGATTAAGCTGGGAGATACAGAGATGGTGGTGTAGCAAACATGAGATTCATTCATTTGGAGAAGATTGGGCCTTGATTTTTCTGTTCAGACTGAAAAGCCACATGTGTGACATTAACAATCTGAGCATCCAGAAGACCAAACAGGAGGATCCCACGACCTCTGGAACTTTGGAACCCCAAAAATAACATAAAACTCATCCACAATACAAGACCAGGAGCACTGTAGTTTCACACATGACCAGAACCAATGGGTGTGAAGACCAGTCTTCATCTTGTTTTTGAAGTTTTGCTCAGAGTGTGAAGAGATGATCCTCAGTGGAGCTCAACTATAGACACTGTAACCACAACTGTGGTTTATATTGTACAGCTCATTATTTTGCTATAGTGTGTGTTTTTCACCCCACTGATTCCAAGTGTTCGCACGAAAGTAGGGGTAAACTATTTTGTACCGCATGCAACAATGTGGTGAAACACAAACGAAAGTCGTCAATTGACATTTTTCTACCGCAAAGCACTCACGGAGAGTTGCAGACATGCACTTTAACTTAGTATTATTTATAGTCTTCTATTTAGTTATCCAAAGATAACAGAGTAAGTTTAATTTGTTATTGCCTTTCAGTACAAGTTTAATGGCAATATGGAGTTTTGTATGCACAATTAAGTGGCACAAGTTTTATTTTCACAAGTTGTTTTATTTTATATTAAGTTCACACGCTGTTTTATAATTACTGTGTTATTCTCACAAGAACTGTTTTTGTTCTTGTATTAACTCAAAGTTCTTTTTCATTTATGTTTGTTATTCTGGACAAATATAGCTGTTTCAGAAGCACCTTGCTGGAAAAAAATCTATCAGTGCATTTATTTAAATAAACATCATTAAATGGCATAATTTGAATATTTGATTCATGTATTAATGTAAAAACAAATGTGAGATGATTTGCAGTTTTCACTTATTTCAGCAGTTTCACAGCAACCTTCCCCATAAAAAAACACCGCAACTTATGTTGCAACTTTTCACTAAAGTTGCCGCGACTTCAAGCATTTTAAAACAATCACAAAAGTTTATCGCGAAATCCTGGAGGGACTGATACTGCTGCATTTATTGCTCATGTTTACCGTAACTGGTTATAAATCTGTGAATTTTACCATCATTCAATCAGGCCAATGCAATGAATAACACAGACCTACACATGGTATAAAACACCT
This sequence comes from Alestes dentex, assembly GCA_037576975.1. NCBI lineage: Eukaryota > Metazoa > Chordata > Actinopteri > Characiformes > Alestidae > Alestes > Alestes dentex. Next base: position 11,768 of record JBBIGA010023872.1, on the reverse strand, counting down.
TTTATTTAAATGGAATACATTTTTAAAGAAAAACAGAAGGTATTATTTACATAAACATTTATTTAAATACTGAGGCTTAAAATCAGGGAGGGTCTTTATTGTAAGTGGTTCTTCAACCTCCTTTCAGGTGTTCGGGGTTGTAAAATTAGGTGAACCTGTTATTGTCCTGATGGAGCATTCTGTCAACACTAGATCTTCTGCAACATTAGGAAGCTGATGCAGAAATTTTGGAAAGGGTAAAGTGACCATTCCCTCATACATGAACAAACCACAGCACACAGTGTGAACAGCACAAAACCTTTCCTCTGGATTTAACCCATTTAACCCATTCAACAAATGAAGCAGCAGGCAGCCAGGAACACAGCGCCCGGGGAGCAGTGTGTGGGGTTGGTACCTTAGTCAAGGGAACCTCAGAGGTGCCACTAACAGTCTTGGGGATTCGTAGTAACGACTTTCTGATTGCAGGACAAACGCCCTAACCACTATGCCAACCCCTCTACCCCTCAGAGGAACACAGTTCTCCTCTGAAACATCTGAATGTCCTTTTTTTGTTGGACAGGATTGGACTGTGTGAAAAATATGGTGAGTTTTAAGGGTTCTTAATCTACCTGACCAGTATCATCGTCCCTCCCTGGAGGTTCACCACCATGAGGTATTGCAGTCTCTCTGTTCAGCATTGCTTGCTGGTCTGCCACAAAAACCTCTCTCCGGGTATCTGGATCTTCATCTTCAGTTTCTGATTTCTGGTCACCAGAACCGGACCGAGAAAACCATCCCTTGAATGTTTTCTTTAACCAGCCATCATAACTGAAATTACAAAAAAGGAACAATGATTACATGCACTGTCCAGCAATCACTGTGAAATCTTATCACAAAGTCTAATTTGGGGTTCCCTGCCCAGGTAAAATGTCCCTCCCATATTATTTTCTCTCCTGATCTAACGATAAACGTCAGCACCCTTACAGCCACACTGATATTCTGACATTTCTGTTCAAAACATGCATTTCATTACAAGCTAGGTTTAATCCCAGTATTTTTACCAAATTCCAGTGGAGATCCCAATTCCTGATTTCTTTCTCAAATGATAGCAGGTGTTTTATACAATGAAACATATTTACATATGTACAATATTCAATTCCCCATCGAAGTCAGCACTAGGCTATGAGCTATAGTGCTTTGCTCGCAGAGCTTTGGGAAACTGCCTTGTAGTCAAAAGTCACTTTATGTTTTCTCTAAGATTTGAGTGGTTTTAAATTTAATATGTTTTATTCAATAGATATTTCATATTAGCTGTTGACACTTGCTGTTGTATTTATTAAGATGTTTAGGTATAAAGCCTCTGTCGTATTACTGCATAAGTTTAAACAAACTGTAGCTCACTAAACCAAGAACACTGGTCTGTGTTTACTTACTTTATGTTGCATCCTTTCAGTACTTCAGTGAGCTTTGTTAGTGAATCTCCTAGTGTATTTCCAGTCAGATCCAGCTCTTTCAGGTGTGAAGGGTTTGAGGTTAGAGCTGAAGCTAGAGCAGCACAGCCTTCCCCTGCTATTTTACACTTCTTAAGCCTGCAGATGAAGACAGGCAGATTTAAAGTATTTATACAAACACTGAACAGCAAAACTGACCACTGTTTCTTGTTTTGATTTTGTTGCTTACAATAATCTCTGTAGTTTACACTCCTGGTTCTTCAGTAGAGCACATAGTTCCTTTGTTCCTGGATCTCCCAGTGGATTGTCACTCAGATTCAGCTCTAGCAGGTGTGAGGGATTTGAGCACAGAGCTGATGACAGAGCAGCACAGCTCTGCCTTGTTACACCACACTCAGTGAGCCTGAAAGAGAATTAAATCAGTTCAAAAATTAAATAAACAAGATCAGGAACATGTAACGAAGACACAATTACAAATCAAATGGTTTGTGTCTGTAGCTTATTTTCTGAGCATCACTGCTCACTGGACGATCTGAAAAAAACCTTACTCACTTAAGTTTCTGCAGCTTACAGAGAGGATTCCTCAGAAACTCACAGATATGTTCCAGTCCTAAATGTCCTGGTTTATTACCATTTAGGTCCAGCTCTCTCAGGTGAGAGGGATTAGATTTTAGAGCTGAAACCAAATCAACACAGTCTTGTTCTGTAATATTTCCTGCTGTATACAACCTGCAGGTGAGGAGAAAGATAGGAGGAAATCTAAGATGTCACATGTAACACAAAACAAGCAAAGAAAAAGAAAAGTAAAATGTACCCATGCAGATAAATTACCTTTTTATACTTTAAAAACAAATATGGTCCAAACCAAGCACTTCTATCCCCATTCCTAGAGTATCCATATACTTTTTTGGAATTTCCTAATTTTTTAGTTGTTGCACTGTTGTCATCTAACTGTGTAGTCTTCAGTTTCTGAGATACTAACACCTTGATTGTTCAATTTGATCATTGGGAATTGCGTTCCTGGTTACCACTTTTTAATCAGATGCATGATTTTCACATAACAACTGTATCCTATTTAATTTTGCCATAAGAATGAATAGCTGGCAAATATTTGTGAGCCCTAGGTACAACAGTGTAATACAAATGCACTATCAATACCCTTTTATATTAAGTGATGACTTGTAAAAACACCAAAAACAAAAATCTGCAATAGTTTTGTGAAAACAAATGTCTTATAGGAAGATTTCACATGCTTGTTTTCTTTGAAATGTTTAGCTGGATGAGCAAAAATATAAACTTACTATTCCCTAACCACCCAAAGGGTTCCAATCATCAATGTTCCTGTATTTCATTCAGGTTTTAAATTCATTTGTTCACAAATACATTAAGATTTTCGTGTAGATTATATAATTTATTAATTTATCAAAATGAATACATTTTTGTATCAGTATATTTAAACCACTAACTTCAGGGTCTTCAGTCTGCAGTGTGAGTCCTCCAACACACCACAGATCTGCTTCACTCCAACACGCTGTGGTTTATACCCACTCAGATCCAGCTCAGTCCGCAGTAAGGGGTCTTTTCTGAGAGCTTCAGTCAGAGAGGCATGGGCTTCATCTGCAGCACGACTTTTCAACAACCTGTACAGAGGAAAAAGAAACAGTGTTCTTTAGACCTTGAATTCTGCAAAAGACATCCTCAGTAGTCATCACTTTATGAAAATGTTCATCAATGCTGATTGTAAGAAGTTACATAATCAATAATATTTGATTTCCAAGGTCAAACACTACACAAATTCCTATTATTTCATTCAAATAGACTGAGTGATATGAAAATCAAAATATTTTATATAAATATTATATATGCATTATAATATATAATTGAAGCATAATCCACATGTGTCTGTTCTGGTGGTTAATAGTATTTATAGAAAGAATATTTTTCTACTTCTTTTTGGTCTTGACCATTACTTTTGGTAATTTTATTTCAACTTGATTTCTAAGCTGTTTACCTTAGTTTCTTCAAGTTGTATTTTGAACGTATTTGACTCAGCAGCTCCACTCCATGTTCTCCAGGATTGTTCCCACTGAGATCCAGCTCTGTCAAGTGTGGTGAGGGTATTGACTTCAGAGCTGAAGCCAGAGCAGCATATCCTTCTTCAGTTATACCACAATCGGAAAGCCTGGAGAGAGAATATATACCTCGTATCTGTTTAGCTTGCAGTGTTAACATTAAGAGATGTCATTAAAATACCTGATTTTTATGCTATGTATTCAAATAACGTGTAAAAAGGGAACAATGTGCTGATAAATTAGCACAAGATCCTGATAAACCAAACTGTTGGTTTGTAATTTAACATCTTCACTTAATTTTGTATTACTTAATTTTCCAGATGACAGTTTTGCTATTAGTTTTTAAATGCTAATAACACCACATTGCAATTTCAGGGACCTGCTGCTCTTTTTGATATATAATCAAAACACTACATTACGTCCAATTTATGTCATGTAGAACCAAGATACTACCTTAGGGTTTCCAGTTTACAGTATGGATCCTTCAACACAGCGGAGATCTGCTTTACTCCCGAATCCCCAAGTTTATTTTGACTCAGGTTCAGTTCTGTCAGTTTGGAACTTTTAGAACTGAGAACAGCGGTCAGATATTCACAGCTTTCTGCTGTTAAGCCACAGTTCACAAGCCTGAAAATACAAAAAACATTTCAGTGTAGGCCAATTGTGTGCTTTATGGTGTAACTAGTCATCAATAAATATAACAATCATTAACTCTTTAAGCTGGAATCTAAGTACAGATTTAGGCATAATTATCTTTGTGGAAATGCTTTCTCCACAGAATGGAAATCCATTCTAAATGTGACACTGGACTTCTAATTCAACAGATACACACAGGAATTTCTATTTTAAAATAGACCTAAGGACTAGACGGACTGGATTTTAAATTTTAGTACTGTAGTCTACCAATAGCATAGTGTCTGGGTTTCTGAAGTTGTTGCTTCGAGGTTTAAGTTATTTTAAAACCTGTGCCAGCTTTTTACTAGAACATAGGATACTTAATACTAAAAATGGAAGTCTCAGCTGATAAATACTACAAAGATATCCAATCACTCACATTTACATTTTTAACCATTATTACAATGACGTTATTACAGTGATTTTTGTATTCAACTAATACCATTTCCAGATATAAACTCTTAACATTCAAACATTTCTAATGTTACCACTAGTACATCCAAATATATGGTAGTTTGTCTGAGATTCTCTGATCTTCAAGCCTACAGAATATCACAATGAGTTGAAAAAAAACCCTCAACATTAGAAGACTTACTTAAGGATCTTTGATTTGCAGTGAGAATCCACCAGTAGAGCAGAGAGCTGCTTCAGCTCTGAAGATTCTAGAGCCTTCTCACTCAAGTTCAGCTCAGTCATCAGTAACGGCTCTGCTTTTAGAGCTTTACTGAGGAAAGTATGGGCAGCTGCTGCATCTCTGCCCAAAAGTCTGTCCAGATATAGATATGTTTATTAATATATTTTTTTGTTTTTCTGGCACAATCATTAATAAGTACTTGATCTTAATGACTGAATCAAAACTAGGATACAACCCATAACATGTATTATGAATGTAGTACAGGCCAAAATGCAGGCATAAATATTTAATATATATTGTACTAAATATATATTAAATATTGATCTTATCTAGTGACAGTATATGAGTAAAAGATTTGCAATATCCCAGTGTCATAATCCCCATAGAGTGAGAGCAAAGACATTTACACTGGATTGATTACATTACTGTTATTTGTGAAAACACCTGATGTTTTGATTCTCAGTGGAGTAGCTGAAAAGTATTGTGTCATACTAATGTTCACCTCAGTGTCTTCAGTTTGCAGTCTCGACTATTTTGTAAATCTGTGAACTTCCTCACTCCAGTTTCTCCAGGGTTGTTCCCCCTGAGGTCCAGCTCTACCAGCTGTGAGGGGTTTGATTTCAGAGCTGCAGCCAGAGCAGCATATCCTTGCTCTGTCATACTACAGAATGAAAGACTATAGAAAGTAGAACATAATAATTAAAAACTTACATTCAACAGTTGCATTGACCTATGTTTGAATTCTTAATGCTGATTTAAAACTAATATATGCTTACTTTAGTTTTTCAAGTTTGCAGTTTCTATTCGTTAGTAGATTGCATATTTTACTGACAGAGTTTCCTAGTATATTCTCACTCAGATCCAACTCTCTCAGGTGTGAAGGATTTAAAACAAGAGCTGATAATAAGGCAGTACAACCTTCATCTGAAATACTGCTGCGATTCAACCTGTAAAAAGAGAACAGCACATTTTTATTCATTTATATGACATTTATATGAGCATAATATTTTTTTTCACTATACTAAATAAAATGCAAGACTTGTTTAATAGATATGTATTTTGTACTTAATAAAACACTAACAGCAAGTTAAGCTTATTTTGTAAACCTACTGCAATAATCAAATGTTATAATATAATTGCATAATATTTAACTGGTATCACAATGTACAATAAATATACACATACTATTCAAATAAATCAATATGAAACCAATCAAATGCTACAAGATGCTACTAACCAACTTAACAAAAAACATACTTAAGTATTTTAGGTCTGCAATGTGGATCTTTCAGTAGATCAGAGAGCTGTTTAATTTCTGAGTTTCCTTGTATTTTTCCACTCAGATCCAGGTCTGTCAGCTGTAAGGGGTTTGTTCTCAGAACTTTAGTCAGATAATCACAGACTCTCTCTGCATCACCACCACTCAACAGCCTGTAGAGGAAAAATATTGACACTATGACCTTTACTGATGGAAATCTTTTTAATTAGAAAAAATATTTTTCATTAATATCATTAATTTCTATTCTATCAAAACTTCTTTGCATAGGAAAGTAGCTCACCTTAGTGTTTTCAGTTTACAGTCTTGACTGTTTTGTAAATCAGTGAGTTTCTTCACTCCTGTGTCTCCAGGATCGTTCCCTCTGAGATCCAGCTCTGTCAGGTGTGATGAGGGGTTGGATTGCAGAGCTGAAGCCAGAGCAGCATATCCTTCTCCCTTAATGGAACACTTACTGAGACTGAAAGAAGAATGATGAAATCAGAAAACAAAATGAATCATTACATTTTTTCCCCTTTCTTGAGGTGTACACTGTCCAAAAAAATCACGTACTATGTTTATAAAGCATTTGTATAAAACAGACATGAAATTGATCTTAAAATCAAAGTGCTTAAATAATGGTTTATAAACATTATTTTGATAGATAGCACTCCTTAATCAATACAAGTCTTTAACCTACCATACTAACTTTTCATAGTGGCAGTTGGAGTGGCAGTGGCAAGTAGTTACACAATTCATAAAAATAACAATTCATAATAACATCATTGTTTTTGGCCTAATCTTTTCATTGGCCTAATAATAAAGAAATCCAATTAATTTGAATAAAAGTGCTGTGTATTTCTCAGAAAAAAAAACATTATTTTTTTATACCAGTACATTTTACACGTTTTGACACTGTATAAACTACAAAACCATATGAATCAAAACCCACTGCACTTAAAGATATGGAATGAACCCTTTATGAAGTTTTACTCACTTCAGTTTCTCCAGTTTAGAGTCAGGTTTCCTCAGCAGATTGCAGAGCTTGTTCAGACCCGACTCTTCTAGTTTATTCTCATTCAGATCCAGTTCTTTCAGGTGTGAGGGGTTTGAAACCAGAGCAGAAACCAGAGCAGCACAGTCTTCACCTTTAATACTGCCTGTTTTATACAGACTGCAGAAAAATAGGACACCATACAGAGAGAGAGACACACACAGATAGAGAGTCACAGGAAAAGAGAGAGAGACAAAGAACGAGAGAGAGACACATATACAGACAAAGAGAGAGATACAGAGATGGAGAAGCAAAGAGACAGAAAGAGAGAGATGGAGAGAGAGAGGGGAAGACAGGCATTTGTTTTGTTTAAAACTACATTTATATATAGGAGAGTAATAAAAATCCATTTAAGACATCCATCTGCTTACGTAAGTTTCCCTGGTCTGCAGTGTGGATCCTCCAGTAGAGCAGACAGCTGTTCCACCGGAATGTCTGTTGGTTCAGTTTTGCTCAGATCCAGCTCCTTCTGCGTTAAGGGTTCTTTACGCAGAATTTGAAAAAAACATCTGTAGGCTTTCGCTGCAGCTTCACTTTTCAGCAGCCTGTAGAGAAAGAATATTAAAGTAAAGTTAATGACAGAGTGTCATTAATATGTGATACCAGGCTGCATCTGTTATAGAAGGCACTTAACTCTATTACAGTTCCTGCAAAATCTGAATCTAGTTCTCAGTTTACTGAATTACCTTCTGCAGCTTATCAGAAAGAACACTGACCTAAAAATGACTTATTTAACTAAACAACAGAACATGATGGCAGTGAGTTACTTCCAGTAATATCACAAATTCAGTCACAGACATGAGCCAAGAGTGAGTACAGTTAATAATAAATAAAAAAAACACAAAATAAAGCAATTTGTATTCCATTAATTATTTTTCCATCCAGTTTGTTATGTCAAGTTAGCTGTTCTGCTGTCACGGCTGCCCACTGAAAAGTTTACTTAGAGACTATGACTGGTTGAGAATCTGATGAAATGGGATGCAGTATGAAATATAATCTTTGAAAAGTCATTTTCTGTTTTGTATAAAGTAGAAAAATCCTTATGCAAAAATGCAGTGCAAAGTGAGTAGCTGGTGCTTACCTAAGTGTTTTCCATGAATCCACAAACACCTCAGTGAGTTGTTTCACTCCTGTGTCACCAGGATCGTTCCCTCTGAGATCCAGCTCTATCAAATGTGATGAGCGGTTTGATTTCAGAGCTGAAGCCAGAGCAGCATATCCTTCCTTTGTTACATTGCAGAATGAAAGTCTAGAGAGAGAACATATATTGAACACCTCTAAAACAACAAACTGGATGTTGGAAAAAAAACAGTTCAGTGTGAGTCAGTGAATAGTTTTACAATATGTCAGGGAAATACATAAGAAACAACTGAATCTTACCCCAGTTTCTGTAGTTTACAGTGCTGATCATTTAGAACAGACAAAAGTTCCTTCACTCCAGAGTTTCCTAGTTTATTCTCACTCAGATCCAGCTCTCTCAGGTGTGAAGGATTTGAACAGAGTGCTGATGACAGAGCAGCACACCCTTTCTCTGTTATACTGCACTTATTCATCCTGAAAAAGGGAGAATTAGTGGAGTTTATTTCTAAAACCTTGACTTACAAATTACTGGAATTAAAATGATTTTTAAATCAAACAGTTTAAAATTTAGACTGTCTTGATTATATTGCAAACAAAAACACATATGAGCGAAAAATAATTACAATCCGAACACACTTAAGTTTTTTAGGTCTGCAGTGTGGATCCCCCAGTAGATCAGAGATCTGCTCCATTTCTGAGTCTCCTTGTATTTTCTCACTCAGATCCAGGTCTGTGAGCAGTAAGGGGTTTGTTTCCAGAACTTTAGTCAGAAAATCACAGACTCCCTCTGCAGCAGGACTTTTCAACATTCTACAGAAAGAGGAAAATACACAAACATTAGCCACCAAATAGAGCTGAAATTAGTCTGATTGTGATTTCAATTCTTGATTTTTGAACATTAAAATGCTGAAGGATGAAATTCAGAGCAGAGCAGAAATTCAGTGTCTGAAGGTTATGTGTAAAATGCTCAACCAGGTACACTGTCCACTTTTCTTGTGATATTCCAGACACTGCTTAGTTGGACTAAATACTTTTTGAGCCTGTTTGTGTCTATGAGGTTAAATCAGCCAAGTGATAATATTTGTTCACGCTCAGGCAAAATAACAGAAACACCAAGCAGACTGACTCCATTCCAACAGATTGAGCACATCTGAGGTTTTTTAAATGACTAAAGAATTCAGAAGTGACAGAACCAAACAAAAGATACAATGAAAAATGAGGGAATCCATTCTTATATCATTCTTTTTATAACTGTATACATTTTAGTTTTGGTTTTGATCAGGACATTTCCCAAAATATCTACCTCAGTGTGTTCAGTTTATAATTTTGGTCCTTTTGTAAATCGGTGAGCTTCTTCACTCCTGTGTCTCCAGGATCATTCCCTCTGAGATCCAGCTCTATCAGGGGTGATGAAGGGTTTGATTTTAGAGCTGAAGCCAGAGCAGCATAACCTATTTCTGTTACACTGCAGAATGAAATCCTGCACAAAGGAGAGATTTATCATTAAAAACATAAAATCAAAATGTACACTTTGATCACTGTTTAGACTTAAAATATTAACTATTATTTTGGAAATTAAAAATTTGAACTGTGCATTACAGATCTTCTTTACTCCATAGTTTCCAAGTTTATGTTAGATTTTGATCCCATCATCACCAATGTTTTGTGTAATTAATATTATTAAATGAAATACAACAGGGACTCACCTCAGTGTTTGCAATTTGCAGTGTTTATTGTTCAGTAGACTGCAAACTTCCTTCACTCCTGAGTTTCCTAGTTTATTCTCACTCAGATCCAGCTCTATCAGATGTGAAAGATTTGAACAGAGAGCTGATGACAGAGCAGCACACCCTTTCTCTGTTATGCCGCACTTATTCAACCTGAAAACAAAGCATCTTTAATTATCTACATGATCTGTAGGAATGTAAGAAAATCACTGATATATATTAGTATTTTCCAATATATCAAATAATTTTAAACATATTTAGATTTTGCCACTATCAAAATGCAAGTTTAACAGAAGCAAATGTAAATAAATAATATTCCAAGACCACTTCTATTTTTTGTATTCATCCTCTTCTATTTATATTATGATGTTTACACAATGGAAATGTAGCTACTGTTTTTTAAGATGTGTATTAAATATAAAAAATCAAAGGGGAGGTGCATTATTTTGGAAAGTGTAGCTCTGCATAAAACTTTCATAAATGAACAGTTATAATTAAAAGGTACATGCCTTTTCATTCATCCCAATACATGATATAATAATAAAATAATATGACTACATAGATCTTACTTTAACTACACAAATAAAGATAAAACTGTCTTACTTAATGATTCTTTGTCTGCAGTGTAAGTCCTTCAGCAGCTCAGAGAGCTGCTCCATTCCCGAGTCTCCTTTTATTTTCCCTCTCAGATCCAGCTCTCTCAGTAGCAAGGGGTTTGTTTTTAGAGTTGTAGTCAGAGAATCACAGACTATCTTTGCAGAACCTTTCAGAAGTCTGCATATAAAACAATAACGATGAACATTTATTGCCTTACTCCTTCTTTGTAATGTTCAGATAATTTTGAAGCAAACATGATGAACACATCCCAGCAAAATAAGAACATCTTCACTGTCTATTAAATTCAGGCTCTGATTAGTAGACCCCTGTAAGTCAGCTATGGTATTTAATTTAATACTCTGGGTTCATAACATGAGTTATGGTTGGCTTATGGGAAATTGCCTGTTACACAGTTATATGAGTCCAGTTTGGTGATAAACTGTAATGATGGACTCTAGGATTACAGTACAGATAACTATTATTTATATTATTTACTATTTATTATATGTATTATTTACAGTATATACAAAATTCTAAGATTATAAGGTTGTAACATTTCTAGGCACATTAAAAAGTAACAAAACCATAGTACAAATAAAATGGTCAAGTGTTTAAATTGAATATTTACTAATTATTTAAATAATAATCAACTGTATCTACCCTGAAGTTATGTTGTAAAAATAATTCACCTCAGAGTCTTCAGTTTCAAGCCTGGATCTTCTAATAAATCAGTGATCTGTTTCACTCCTGTGTCTCCGGGGTCATTCCCTCTGAGATCCAGCTCCATTAGGGGTGATGAAGTGTTAGATTTCAGAGCTAAAGCCAGAGCAGCGTATCCGACTTCTGTTACATTACAATCTGAAAGCCTGAACGGAGAGAATATATTAGCTTTTCTAAAAAAATATCTGATTAAATCGTGTTGCCTCTGAGACCAAAAGAACATAATATCAGAAAAAGTTACACATTTTTGCTTCATCTTGATATGAACACAGGATTTCCCTATCAGACAGCTTATTTAAGCTACTCAACAGAAGTGTTTATGCTGTATTGTTTCTTAGTTTATGCTGTATTGTTTCTCAATGAGTACATACTATGTAAGTATAATATACAGAACTACACAGGAGGAGCTGGTCAATGACATGAAAAGAGCTGGGACCACAGTTTCAAAGGTCCACAGTTTTGTCTCTGGTGTCTTTTGACAGCTCTTTGGTCTTGCCCATGGTAGTAGTTGGAGTCTGACTGAC
>JBBIGA010023841.1:0-14316 GCA_037576975.1 Alestes dentex | reverse complement strand
GTGTGTGTGTGTGTGTGTGTGTGTGTGAGAGAGAGAGAGAGAGAGAGAGAGAGAGAGAGAGAGAGAGAGAGAGAAAGAGAGAGGGAGAGAGCAAAATTCTGTAACTCTTCTTGCCCTTTTTTTGCTGTTTCAGTAAAATAGCAAGTAACTAATGTCATTTAAGGATACAGTGTGAAGCACACACACACACACAGACCATAGACCAGCACAGATTTATCTCTCTACTTCGTACACAGTCAGTGTACAAAAAAACACCCTACAGTCAAATATCTGTAGGATAAAATGTCAAAATTAATCCCTCTGATCTGCACCAGTGAGGAACCCGTTACTGAATCAGGCCAAGGCCTGAATTAAAGCGATAGTTGAGTGAAAAAGATAATTTACATAATTGCACCCCCCCCTTCCCTAAATGTATCCGATCAGCCAAGATCAAGCTTTCGAATTTTCGAATGGAACTACGAGACTAATGTGGCTAACATGTAATGGGAGCTCATACCTCACCACTTAGCGTGGTGCGGTGTAAATCATCTACTGGTATAAATCATCACACTCTCACTTCAAACTGTGCCAAGTTGGTAAGTCATGTCTAACAGACTTGCTTATGTGGTTTCTGACACTGTATGACACACTATCTATAAACACTGGCAAAAGCTCATTGCATACCTAATAGCACAAGCAGCAATCTTACACTGGCTGAATATTATCAGCACTTCTGCCAATGCTAATCTATAACAAGGGATTACTTATTACAAGTAGTATATTGTTACCTATAGTACATTTTTATATAACACAGTAATCATGGTGTGCAGAATCCTGACACTCTCACTAAGATGTGCTAAACAAAACTAAGACTTCAGTAACTACTGTTTACACCTATGCTAGCTATACTTTTGTCCATGTTTAAAATGGAAACATATCATACAATGTAAGAAACCACATAAGCAAGTAAAATACAGGTTCCTCAGTGATTTACAATGATATAAGGTGAGTACGTGATGATTAAAGCATGAAGTCTGCTAATTAGTGGGAGATAAGCTTCCTTTAACTATTTCTATTAAGCTACACTGGCCTTCCATTAAGCTCTAACACAAAAGCAAAGAAGCAAACTCCAGGCATGAAACAAGTCTTGACTGATCAAATACATTTGGTCAAAAAATACTGCCACATCATCTTTCTAAACTAGATCCAAACTAGATCTAGCTCATGTATCAGATTGCATCAACAGGTTCTCAAAAGAATAGTGAAATAACTTAAAATAAGTTCACTTAGAAGACGAGTGTGTGTAAAGTGTGTGTCCTTGAGGAAGGATGTAGAAGCAGGCATACAGCAAAGCTAGAGTGATAAATGACTGCCCTCATGGAGATTCACTCACACACACACACACACACACACACACACAACCACACGCACAATGTGGAGAAAATGTTGTTTATCACCTGTCCTGTCTGACCGATTTAGCAATGGACATGCACAGGGCCAAGAATACATGTGTGAGGCAGAGCTCTGTGATACTGGGAGGAAAATCACTGCTTAAAGACACTGCTACTGCTGCTTAATTGTTACGTACTGTGACTGTAGTACACATTCTAATTAAAACTCCATTAGTAAACCCTTGAAAAGTCCTGGTTAAAGGTTGTCTTGTTTTTGGACAAAATACACTTACATTAGTCGCATCATGTGAAAGCCTTCTTTCATCCAAACACCCACAAAACATCTCAGATGTTATGGTCAGGATGCTCACAGCACACAGTAAACACACTGTAATGGGAAAGAGAACTCAATCTCACAGTGCTGCATATTGCTTCACATAGTGGGGCAATGTAAGAGCTATATGTAGTAGCAATGGGCGGTGCACTGAAATATATCGAAATCTAAGTCTTCATTATATGATATTAGTTTTTAGCCATCCTGGCATGCAGGCCTAGTGCGAGTGTATGCAAAATTGTGTTATGTGTGGCTGTTTTCTGTCAGCAATTGTGACAAAACAGTCATAATTTACGTGAACTACACATTTTCATAACAGCAAACTCAGAGAGCCTCAAGCTCACGTGCTATCTCCAATCTAACACACTATCCACGAGTTAACATGTTAGCCATAAGCTAATATGTAGGTCCTGAGCCAACAGTACAGTCATATACTTGAATGTGCTTTTAATCTCACACAATGTAAGCAGTAGCCCATTGAAATAAGCACTTTTTTTGCTCCAGGCTGTTGAATGTACTGGTCAATCGATCAAATCAACAAGGGTGTACTGTTACACCTCAAGTGGTCAGTCATTTCTCTTTCAGTGTGTGTGTGTGTGTGTGTGTGTGTGTGTGCGCGCGCGCGTGTCTGTCTCTGTGTGCTCCATATCAGTGCTCACATGCTGTAATGGCATGTATGCAGTCATCCTTAAACTCTGCAGTGGTCAGCAGTCTAGAACACACACACACACACACAGTCCATCTACACACTCCTAGCAGAGACGTTGGTCATGATAATAGTGGGTGTGGAACACTTTCTCATCTGTTGCTCTCTTCCCCATCTCTCTGTCTGTCTCTCTTTTGGCCGTTCTCTCCTCTCTCCCTACGTCTCCCTTCCTACCTGTTTTTCTTTCTTTCTCATTCTCACTCTTGTACATTTACAAGACATCAGACTTAATGGGCCCTATGCTAATCCGAAGATAATCGGTCATCAAAACCTTTGTCAATACTAAACGTACATGAAAAAAACAAGGCTCTTTTTTCCAAGATAAACATGTCGAAATAAACATAATATTTATCATCAGAGGGACACCTTGATAAATGTTTCATTGCTACTGAAAACAAGAGCACCATAAGTACCATACTAAGCGTAGACGTAAAACAAAAAAATGCACTGCTGGTCACTTTCATTTTCCTTTCTGTTCTGAATGGTTAGAACCTGTGAAAACTCTACTCTGATTAACAAACTCTGCCCTGTGGAAAACGAGTCCCATCTTTACAGCTTCATTTACAAATTGTGACTGAAGTATTTGTTTGGATTAAATACTTATTTGTGGAATTCAGGTTCACAAGACATGGAAATTAAAGTTACTTCCATGCCAGCCGACTATATGCTACACATGCAGTAGACAGACAGTAATTAAAAAGACTTGAGTATTTGTTCGTGATTTGTTCCATCAAAGAAACAAAAAACCCAGTAATGTGAAAGTGTATTCCTGTTCATCCATCTATCCATTTTCTGATGTGCTTATTCTAACCAGGGTCGCTGGTCGAGGGGGCTGCTGGAGCTTATCCCAGTGGTCACGAGGCAGAGGAACACCCTGGACAGGTCGCCAATCCATCACAAGGCAGACAAACATGGACTAACACATTCCCACATTCGCTCACATCTAAGGGCGATTTAGCATCTCAAATTTGACTGTCTTATAAGTCTTTGGACTGAGCGAAGAAGCCGGAGTACCTGGCAAAAACCCATGCAGACAAGCGGAGAATACGCAGACTCCACACAGAAAGGACCCTTGACCCCCCTGGCCAGCAACAGACTCCCAACTACAAATGACTGGGGCATCCCAATATGCCACAATGCTTAGACAGTTATGCTTCTCAGTACTGTAGATTTACGACAGTACATTACATTCATTTGGCAGATACTTTAATTCAAAGTCATTTACAATACGAGGAAACACTCAAGTTTCAGGATCGTGTGAGAACCAGAGAGTACTAAGCGCTACTGTCTTTATGTAGGAGTACTGCACAAAAAAACATTAATGGAAAAGAGTACATTCATCCGCAGAAATACCTGTTTTTTATGTTCACCTTAAACACATAAAAGGTTTTCAACAGAATGACAGCGAATATCTGTATATAGCGTGACTTGAATAATGCACTGAATGATGAGTGTTTTACACAATGTTATGATTTCAGTATGATCAAAACCAAAACTTGAAGTAGAATTCCATTAATCCTGTTCTGCAGTGGGCTGTGTGTGATCTCTGTCTTTGGCTTTGCTGGATTTAGCTGGAATCTGTCTGTCTGATCTCAACAGCAACAGCAGCTTGTACTTTCGGTTTAGAGAGATAAAGGAATTACCGTGATGATTTGCTGAGTATTCCTCTTACCAGAGCCAAAAACTACGACTCACTGTCAAACTGTTGGGAGAAAATCTTCATTGGAAATGTTCTTGTTATTTTTCAGTGAAGTGAGACACAATCCAAAAGTACTATGCTACAAATAAGACTCTATGCAAATGCTTAAGAAAAACAGTTTACAGCTATTTCTCGAGGCAGTAAGTCTGTTTCACAGTGCAGTGTAGTATAACAGCTGAATACATACAAATAATTTTGTTAGACTTATACGGTAAGAACAACAAGGGTTTAGTTTCTGACTTCTCATTGCACTGCATTTCATAAACTAGGTGTGGGATGATAACTGTACACAGTAAATTTGACAGTGTTGGATTAACTCTTAAAGAGTTGATTTTAACACTATTCTGAGCATATATGGTCCCATTCAATTTAGTGTTAAAATTACACTAATAATAGTGTTGAATGTGTAGAGTTAATTTTACACTGGATGGTGCTAGAAAAGAACACTACCAGTGTTGACAGTTACACTTAATATTGTTGATATGATTTAACACCCTACTCTAGGGGCTATTTAACACTTACAGTATTAAAATAAACTCTTAAAGTGTTAATTCAATTTAACACTCCAAATTGTACACTACTGATTTTACTGTGTAGACCACCACCACCCCGGACTACTAAAATAGTCTGTATTTTGTGAGCTGGTTAGAAGAACACAGGTTTGCTTCCAGAACTCTGCCCTGTTCCTCCAGTCATTGTGTGGATTTATAAAATAAAAGAAACAAAATAAATAAAAGAAACACCTAATTCAATCTAATGAAGTAAAAAGAGCAAATCAGGTATTTGATGGAGCTACAAGTAATACTGGGTTTCCACGAGGAAAGAGGTCTGGAAAGGGTTAAGAGAACATTTTGCCACACATAAAAATCAGTATATACCGTATCAATGTGATTCGTCTTAAGAGTAAAATTAGTGTTTTAACACTAACGTAAACAGCTCTTAAGTAGAATTGTCAAGACTTTTGCACAGTACACCAAGATGGACTTCACCTTTAAAGAAGTATGCCGCGTCTGTCCTGCGTGTCCACACGTGAACGTAAGCGTCCACGCCGTCCGGGGGGATCCCGTGCCACCCCACCCGCACCGAAACCGGGTCTCCGTAACGGGTTCTGTTGTTCCGGTTCTCGTACAGCCAGTACCACCCGCCCCGCATGAAGTAGGTGTTAAACCGCACCACGACCTCACCGTACTGAGACTTCTCCTTCCTGATCCAGTCAAACACTGTACTGAACCGGCCCTCACACACACCTGAGAGAGAGACAGAGAGAGAGAGAGAGAGAGAGAGACAGAGAGAGAGAGACAGAGAGAGAGGGAGACAGTGTGAGAGAGAGACAGAGACAGAGAGAGATAATGAAAGATAAAAAGAGAGATGAATGAATAGTTACTGATGGAACCAACGCTTCATCAAATTCTAAACAGATCCTGAAAAGGTTCAGAACTCCATTATAAACAAAATGGTCAGTTATTATTTATCTCTTTTTCTATTTATTTACCGAGTGAAATTATCTTATAACATTTTACAAGCTATATTTTATGTAAAATATTTTTTAAGTGAAAAATTCAGCAAATAAACCCTACCTGTGCATTAAAGTGTGCAGGCGTGTGTTGTCCGTAGATATTGTGTATTTATTTACACTCAGAAAATCAACCGTATTTCTTTATTCAGTCTTGACTGAGTTGCAAAAACTTTGGGATATGAATGTGTGTGTATGTGTGTGTGTGCATATGAGTGTGTGTGTGTGTGTGTGTGTCTGTGTGTGTGTCTGTTTGTGTGTGTATGTGTGTGTGTGTGTGTGTGTGTGTATGTGTGTATATGTCTGTGTTTGTGTGTGTGTGTGTGTCTGTTTGTGTGTGTGTGTGTGTGGTTGAGAGGCTCTTCATGCCCCCATTATATGATTTGATCACAGTGAAATTACACCAGTGCTGTAAATTCTTCAGACCAGTGAAGGGCCTTTTCCAGTGCTCACTTTCCGCTTCTACACTCAAATAACTGGCGCCATTAAGGCCAGCTAACTGGTAATGAAGCTCCAGCAGCGCAGATTAAACTGGTGATGGATGTGACGGTGGCTGCTTCGCTGGGACGGGGGGCATGGGGTGGGCATGGGTGGGACGGGGGTTGTGGGAGATTATTTTATGCTTGCTTTTCCTCAGCAAAGCGATTTTTATCTTTAATGAATACTCATCTGGACAGATTTCTAATAGCAGACCAGGAGCCATTTCAGTTCCCTCCATTCTCCCGCCTGTACATTTCACCCTACAATAAAACACTAATCACGAAGCTCCTGATCCGGAGAAACCGATAGAACTCTTATCTGAGGTGTTTTTATGAAAACATAATGGATAACTGGAGTTATATCTGTAGCCTGTAGGAAAAATAATATTCACTTTGGATTTGATTATCTTACTGCTATTCAAATTAAAGGATTTCAACAGAACTTTAACCACCGGGTTTGATGTTTGAATATTTATTGACACATCATTTCATCTTATTTGTCCAGATGATTTATCAGGGCTGACGGGAGTGCAGGACAGTGTTGGTGCTGCTTTATACAGTGCTGTGCAAAAGTCCTGACGCCCCTTATTTCTTAACATTTGCTTCCAGAGATCCAGACTTTCTTGTATGTTAATGTGGTCTTGAGGAACAGTTCTCCAGGCTTCCTGAAGGACTTTCAAATGTTCTCTAATTTTCATTTTCTACTACAAATTATCCAGAAACTACTATAAAAAATTCAGTAACTGCCACAAATTATTCAGTATCTACCATAAATTGTCTCGTAACTGCTTTAAATGATCCAGTAAGTACTATATATGTCAGTAACTATTAGAAATTCAGTATCTACTATAGATGATTAAATATCTACAATGAATGATTCAGTATCAACTAGAAATGATTCAGTATCTACAATTACTTATTTAGTCCCTACTATACATTTTTTTGTTTCTCTCTCATAAATTAGTAACTACTTTAAAATTGTCCCGTAACTACCTTAAATTATTCCATAACTAGTATGAATTAGTTCATAAAATAATCAGTATCTACTATAAATGTAGATACTGATTATAAATGTATAGTAGATACTGATTATTTTACTATAAAATAATCAGTATCTACTATAAATGATCCCATAACTACTACAAATGATTAAGTACTCTAAATAATTCAGTATCTGCTATAACTTATTCAGTAACTACCACACATTAGTTAGGATTTGCTTTAAATATTTCAGCATTTGCTATAAAGTATTTAGGTCACTACTATGAATCAGAATCAGAATCAAAGAACTTTATTGATCCCGGAGGAAATTTCTTAGTATTATCTAGTAACGTCTATGAATTATTCAGAATCTGCTTTGAAACTGATGTGTAAGTTCTGTCACTATCCAAAGAATTAAAGAGTGGAAACTGTTAGTGAGTGTTCGTACCATACAGGTTCTGGATGGCCTTCCTGTCGAGCCAGTCCAGTTCAAAGCCGGCGTCCTGGGGCCGATAGCTGGGCTGCATGATGGATCCCGCGCGGTAAATATGAGGCAACCCGAGGACATGTCCGATTTCATGAACAGCGACCTGAACAAGAATTGCAGAAAAACCTGTTTCTGCTACTCAAGATAAAACCTCCCTAATCCTCCCAGAGCCGCGCGATACGGACTAAATATCAGTACCAGATTTTCCTGCTACATATTACGATTCCTTTAAACATATTAAAGAACACAAAACATTTCTGGAATTAAAAATGCTTCAAGTGTGTAAATATCCATTCAGTCCATAAACAGAAAAGATGTAAGACATATCAGATCAAAACAGTTTTTGTGATGTCACACATTTACATATACCTTCTAATTTAGTCTACAGCAGTTTAGCCACGCCCATTCATGCTGAAGGTCTAAGGAGTACAAGACTGGAGTACAGGGCAGCCAATCAGAAAAGAGATCATTTACATATATCCGTCTTAAAGTTACAGTAACAAAAACTAATTCTAAGGGGTAAACAAAGTTTAGAAAATGGTCATGTAAGAGTCAACTATGATGAATTCTGAAATATATTTTTGGTATAGAAAAGAAGAATATGGGCTTTTAAAAAACACCGTATTGATTTAAAACACCTTTAATGGTTAAAGAGTTTAGAATCCCCCATTTGAATACACGTGTCCTTTGTAACTTCATATATTTCAAATAATTAGAAGGAAGTTAGGAAGCTGTAATGTTTGAAAAAAAACAAAAACAAACCAGAGTTGCCCGGAATGATGAATAGAGCTGAAGATGATTCAAAATAAATAAGAATCCAGTATTACCTTGTAAAAATAATAGCAAACATCAGTATATCAGAAGCTTTTATTCCAGCCCCCAGTCTTCAAGGATAACAATCCATCTACTACATTTCTGTAATTCAGCAATAAATACCTTTGCTAAACAAATGGAACACCGTTTCATTTTAGTTCTTTATGGTTTATAAAGCGGTCTGTTGGGTTTAGAGTCTCACCTTGAGTAAACTGATTCCGTTGCCCGTGTTTGGGGCCGTGAAATGTTCATCATCATCGAAATGGATGTCACCGAGGAACCAGGCGTGAGCGAATTCCCTCCCAGCACCATCGAACCGCTGGGTGCAGCCAAGGTGCCGGCCTGCCATGAGAAATACGCCATTATCTCTACAAACAGAGGGATCTATAACAATATACAGCTTTCTCTGCTTCTGACTGCTGGGCAATATGAGCGTGACCATGTGAAACAATCTGTTATTGTACTTTTTCTATGCCGGCAAAACCTCATAGTCCTCAAAGAAAGAGTTCACCTGTCAATGTATACCAAAGAATTCAATTAAATTCAGTTCCACTTGACTTTTAAAGCACACAGTCCCAAAGCAACTTCCATTAGTCAGTGACAATTTCTACACAGTATTCTTTTCTTACAAATAAACTGATAGTATTTTCACCCTCTGAGTTCCTGTATTAGACAGAAAATGTCATGTTTGAATTATTCATCACCACTGACCAACAAAAAAACCCTAATATAATTATAATGATAATGTGGATCCCCAGACGAGTGTTAGATATTTAAGGAGCTATTAAGTGCTGAAACAGTAAAGAGTGCATTTGAAGTTAAAGGACAGTCTAGAATTTGACTCTGCATCACCAACAACCAGTTAACAGGAGTCAGACCTGCACTGTTACAGATTCTCTTGTCTTAGAAAGGAAACTGGGTTTATGTGACATGTGTGATATGACAGGCTGTGGAGTCTTTAGAGTGATGGAGCTCGATCCAGTACCTGTGGGATTAGTTTGAGTGGAGTTTGTGATCTAGAACTAATCATACTAATCTGTACCAGACCTCACTAATGGCACTTTTGGCTGAAAGCAAACACATCCTCACAGCAATGGTCGAACATTTACTGTAGAGCCCCTCTAGCGGGGGAGAGTCTCTTACTGCAGCAAAGGTGGAGCTCCACAATTAATAAGTTAATAAGCTGGATTTCAGCAGGTGTCTACACACTTTTGGACATGCAGTGTTATGACAGTGCTGGAATGTGGTGGACTTTCGTTCACAGAGGATAAGGAACCATGTTCCACCTGTTCCGAAGCCCAGTCTGATGTCGATCTCCTCCAGCGAAGAGTGCAAATCCTCGACAAACTCCAGAGGCGAGACTTCGCTCCACATCCTGAAGGCCAGGGTGAAGATGTACCTCTGGTCGTCGATGGACAGCTGGCTGCTGTATCCCTCGCCAATGAGCCGCCACCTGAGAAGACTCTTAGAGAACGCCATGTGGCCCAATTCGCTGGAACCTCGCTTCTGCCTGCTCTTACGCACCAGGTCCGCTAGGTGGCGCTTTGTTCGCGTGGCTGGTTTTGGCTGAACCAGCATTTCGTTGTTTGTGCTGTTCAACACCACTATGCCAACGTCTGTGACGTTATTTGCAACCGTGTGGTTGTAAAGTTCAGGTACGGTACCATTGGGTTCCAAGGTCTGGTTCCTTTCCAGTGCCGTGGAACTCTCCTCCATGGTCCCAGCCAGGTCCTCTTTGTCTGGAACGCCACACCTGGGTTTGTTCATGGCCATTTTGGTGGCGTCGTCGAAAAGACCTGTGACTGGTAAACCAGACACTCTCTGGAACTCTTGGAGGGCTCTGACAAACTCGGGGGACTCTGAGGTTCTTCTGGAACCTCCCGAGTGAGACGAGGACGTCCCCTCCTGGACAAAGGAGTCAATGATCTCCAAGAACACATCATCATCAGCTTGCAAGTCAGTACTCTGGACTGGAGGTTCCTCCCACTTCACTGCCTTAATGAATCCATACTTGAAGAGAAATTGCTGGGATGCAACAAGAAAACAAATCATCAGTTTTCTGGCTTACAGTCAGAAAATATTGTTTCAAAGGGTTCATTTACTCCCACATCCAGACAGTCCATGTATGGAAAATAATGGTGTTTTTTAACTGGAACAAATTTATTACAAATAACCCGAGCTGCTCAATGGTGGGGCTGAAAGTGGGCCGCAGCCGAGCCAACTGCATCACTGCTTTCGAAATGTTTCATCACAGCATGGAAAGAGGACACTGTCTGCACAATAAACAACAATGGAGACACAAACTAACACCTGGGAAGTGATGAAGTTCCAGCTTGACTGTCTGTTTGGACTGAAGATAAATTTCAGTGGGAGTTTTCTACGACTCTAACAAATTTATCTTTAACTCTGTGAGAAACGTGAAGGTGATCCAGTACGTCACTAATAATATATTTGGGTTCGGTTCTCATCACACGGATAAAGAACGCAGAGAAAACATTCAACACTCAAACAAGACTATATGTAATAAAAGACCACAATAACAAAAGCAGCTCTGACAGAAAAACTCTCCGTCGGTTCGACTCCATGGACGCGGTTTTGGGACGACCGGCCATAAACTGTGGAGAGAATTGAGTCAGAAACTCTGCTACCGGACTGAGATACACTGGAACATCGGAACCTGATACAACTTCAGTACCATCACAGTACAGTTTGGATACAGAATGGCTCTGTGGAAAAGTGTCTTAACTGCTAGTTTTCAAATCAAAGTTTAGTCCCACCCCTTTTTTACATTGATTCTCCAACACCGTTAACGGTTATAATGGTTATAATGATAACATGAAGATCTCGATACATCAGAACACCCAGTAACTAATCTGGAGCTGTGATTGGTTAGAGGCTCATTTGCATATTGCAGCTCTCTGTGATGTCAGTATCAGAAGAGGCCGAGATCACGATAATGATTACCAGCCGATGTATTGTGCAGCTTTAATAGTTAATAATGAACCCCTCACCTCAGCCGTGTCCGGGTCAGTGATGAGCGCCGCCTGGCGGTCGGAGAGAGGCAGAACATCCGAGTGATCACGGCGATGAAAAAGCCTCTCCGCCACCAAAGAACCAGAGAGGAGAAACATCAACCACACCAGAAGAAACATCAGTACAGAGAGAGAGAGAGAAAGAGAGAGAGAGAGAGAGACTCACAAAAAGAAAGAGACTCACAGAGAGAGAGAGAGAGAGAGAGAGAGAGAGAGAGAGAGAGAGAGAGAGAGAGAGAGAGAGAGAGAGAGAGAGAGAAAGAGACTCTCAAAAAGAAAGACTCACAGAGAGAGAGATACAGAGAGAGAGATAGAGAGAGAGAGAGAGGGATATTCTGATGGAGGTCTGTGTTTGAGAGGGTTGCACGAGCTCCGTTAATAAAGGCACCGCGGTGTCACGTGGGCGCCCTTTGAAGTTAAAGAGAGGCTCGCGGCCATGTGAGAACGTGCAGTTTTCTTAAACACCCAGAAGTGCAGACGCTACAACTGAACCAAACCATCTACTGACTAATATTATTAGGTAGTACATTAATTTATTAGCTAATGTTAACTAATGTTATTTTAAATAAATTAATATGTTACTTCACATAAACTAGCCTTGTTTTTTTAATAAATTAATCTGATCTGTTAACAAGTAACATTGGTCAGTTTGTTGATTAAAAATGAATTAAAAGTAATAAAGACTGTAATGCGGTTTTAAAACTGAGGAGCTCTGCGGAAGAATTCGACTCCAATTGAAAAAATAAATGACCCAATAAGTTGTTTGTTTCATTTACATTAACACGTTATTGGTTTTTAATTTAATGTTAAAATTACAAGTAAAAAAACGAATGCATACTTGATTATTTTGATTTAATGTGAAGGATCTATTTATTAATGAGACTAGACCACGGGCCGTTGCCTAGCAACCTCCGACTAAAAGTAGTCCGGCCGGCGGAGGGATACAGCTGAGAAAGTGAAATGGGATCAAGGCACTGTGGGAGGAGCCTCCTCTCCTGTTTGTCAGGACAGGTGACACCCGCGCGCGAGGCCACGCGCCTCACACCTGCGTGCAAACGCACCTGCACCCTCCTCGCACCTCCCTGCTGAAGGTAAAGCCAGCTGGCGCGAGACAGTTAACACCTTCAGAAAAACCAGAGCTTGATCCAGGTGCACCTTCCTCAGTTCTCAAACACACATACACACACACACACTGATCACAGTAAACACACACTCACACATACATGCATATTCAAACACACACTGACCACAGTGAACTCAGACACACACACCCTGACCACAGTGAACACACATACTCACACACACACAAAACTAGAGCAGGAGACTAGTGTCACGTGACTGATCTTTACTCAGAAGTGTTGAGTTAAACGCGTGTATATTAATGCATTATCAAAAAACAGTTCATCTCTGTTCCAAAGAAAAGAGAAACAATACAAACACAAATCATCAGTGCAAAAACATCTTTTCCTACTGGTACACTTTGACATATGGAACCAAAAACATACACTTTATCTAATCCTTGCTGGAAAAAAAAGATTACAGAAACCATTAAAAGATGTTCCTGGTGTTTAAATGGTGTCTAACGGTCAGTAATTGAGTTTATATCGCAAAGCAAATGATCCAAATGGTGACAAATGACCTGTGACTGATTCTAAATACATCTGATGCTTTTCTAATGGAATCTAATGGAAATGTATAGAAAACCAGTGGTCTCCATTAAAGCGATTCTCACTGGGAAGCAAAACCATCATCTTTTAATAAGTCTTTTTTCCAGCAGGGATAATATAATGTAATATTTTATGGTTGTAATGATGATTGTTGTCCAGCAAGGCCAAATGAATGCTCCCCAGTTGGAGTCCTGATAGTCCACTGGTCCTGGTTCTTCTGCTCTGACACACCGGATTCAGATCCAGGAGGACTTGATCTTTAGCCGATGATGGGAATCAGATGCAAAAAACAATACCTAGTGCACATTGACTACAGTACTAGACCATTCCCTTACCCCATCCATTCCTTAAAGCAGAATTCACACATTTTTCCAAGATTTACTCATAACTCAGTGGCTGAGATGTAAACAAGGTCATTCAGAGTGGGTTTGGTTTGAAATGGTTCATTGTAGTTGAATGTAATGAAGCTTAATCATTGGTTAGAATGGTGGTCTACAACATAAATATCCATATTTTATTTATTATTCAAACACCAGGGAAACTATACATGCAATGTAATATCTATCCATCCATCCATCCTTATTACAAAGATATGCAGTTCCCACTGAGGGATAACAATCTTCTCAATGTGGTGCTGCCACCACCATACTTCACTGAAGGACTGGGCAGATTTGCAGCACACAGTGTTGAATTTTGAACAAAAAATCTTTTCCTATGTTTTCTAGCAACGACCACTCTTTCCGCAATTCACCAATTCAGTTTCTGGAAGTTTTTCCATGCAACCACTCTGAATGGTTTTTGGTTACATCTGAACAAGTTCTGCAAAATATTTTAAAATTTGGTGGAGTTCCTCTTCAATTCATTAATAATCCAATACACTCTGCCTAAATCTATATTTGTGCTCGTGGCTAGTGGCTGTGCTCCTCAGGGCGGATGCTGCGGCTCAGAGGTCGGAGGTGCTGGGGCTCAGGGCGCGTGCGATGGCCTCGGCGAGGTGCTGAGGGGTCGGTTTCTCCGCTGAGCAGCTCAGTCTCAGACCTTCAGCCTCCAGAGCGTCGGCTGTGGTGGGACCTATAGCAGCAAACTGCAGGACGACGTCCAGGAACATAGGTCAGAACCTTCCAGTCGTTTAGCTTAGTTTCATATTGCAACTACAGTACTAGTGTTAATTTTGTCACCTATTTTTAATTTCGTCTTAGTCTTAGTCTTGTGACGAAATGTGCTTTTTAGTCTTA
>JBBIGA010023822.1:0-14318 GCA_037576975.1 Alestes dentex | reverse complement strand
TCTCTCTCTCTCTCTCTCTCTCTCTCTCTCTCTCTCTCTCTCTCTCTCTCTCACACACACACACACACACACACAATTGAAAAATGGTTTTGTACAGTTATTCATGACCAACCAAAATAAAGGTTTAGAAACAACTCGAGGTGCAAATCTATGGGAAGAAAATGCTCCTGAGTCGCTGTGATCCTGAGGGAAGCCTCTGAAATGTGCCTGAACATTGCAGTAGACTAGCCAAATTGCAAATTGGTCACAAGTCGATGTATGTGGCTGATATGTGAGTACACTGAATTCTGAATGCACTTCATACCAGCCAGATAAATGTATTGACACTGTGCACAACATGTAGTTCTGATATACTGTCATATGCAAAGGTTTCAATACCACTAGTCAAATTCTGTTTTGTTGAATTTACAAGTAAAAATAAACACCCATTCTGTACAAGGAGCTATCTTAAGTATGCTATTCTCTTCAATGTTTAGTGCACAATTCTATTTATTTGCTGAGTATAGCATATTGAGAAAAGCATAAAATATAAAATGTGCATAACTGCATAACTTTTGCAACGGCAATATTTGTTAGATTCAACAAATAATCAACAAATGTACAATTATAATTAAATTAATAAAAAGTAAATGTGTAT
The DNA here is from genome assembly GCA_037576975.1 of Alestes dentex. Lineage (NCBI taxonomy): Eukaryota > Metazoa > Chordata > Actinopteri > Characiformes > Alestidae > Alestes > Alestes dentex. The sequence continues at coordinate 13,681 of JBBIGA010023822.1, read as the reverse complement.
CAAAATGTGCAGAGGTGTTCTATGTAGGACAGACATGTGTTCTAGGAGGACAGAAATTATGTAGTAGGTTATGTCCTCCTTGGTTATACAGGTAGAACAATGGGGGCTTTTTTGCTGTAGGCTTGAAGCAGTTAGTCGACTGGATTCTGGCAGGGTTTCAGAATCAGAATCAGCATCGCATTTATTGGCCAAGTATGTGAGCAAACACATACAAGTAATTGATTCTAGTCGCTGGTGTCTGTCAAGTACAACATTATAAAACGACAACAATATGTAAAGGCACAATGAACAATATGCTGAACAATACAATATAAGATAATGTACAAATTCAGTTCTGTTATTGCCTGCTTTGAAACTGGCCTTTTAAAGTGTTTTAGTACAGTAAACATTAAAAGCCTGTTAATGTGGTTGTCCAGAAAGTACACTTTGAGCACATAAGACTGTCTGCACGTTATTCAGCATGCATGGTGCTTGCCACTTAGCCATGCACACATAGACACACACAAACACACATAGCATGCACATCATTGTGTTGCTTAAACAGATTACTTAATTGGTCACAGAGTAGAACACAGGAATAGCCACTACTGCTCAAGCTCACTAGCCCAAACCTTGAAGTTCTTTTGCACGTGACACGTATCAGGAATAAAAGTCTTGAATCCAAGCTTTCCCGTTTTTTGTACCTTTACTACAAACATAATGTGGTACAAAACAAAAGATGAATTCCTGACTGCTACAAATTTACACAGTGATCAAATGACTGTGATGCTCCTGGGTTAAAGGTTTCTGCTCTCTACATGCGTCCATAAACTCTTACACTAATCTCAGCAGTCAATCACAAAATGCATCACTTAAGGCACCACCCAGGTATTAATGTTCGTACATACAGCAAATGCAAAAAATGAAATATAAAAATATTCAAATATTCAAATATTACAAAGAAATAAATTACAAATATTACTAAAATGGTAAATCAAAATGCTCAAATATGCATATTCAATTATGTCAATGAAATGGCTCTAACAAAGGTGCTGTGGCAAGACTGGCAGTTCATACTCAAGGCCCCCCAATGTGGCTGAATTAAAGCAGTTCAACAAAGAAGAGTAGACCAAAATTTCTCCACAGCGCTGTGAAAGTCTCTGATTGCAGGAATTGTTTGGTTGCGGTTTTTGCTGATAACGGTTGAACAACCAGTTATTATGTTTACGGGCAGTTATTTTTTTACATGAGTAATATAGGTATAGATGAAATGATCAATTAAAACTTAACTGTGTTACACTGCACTGAGATTTGAAAACTAATGAAACCAATAAGTGACCCCTAGTGCCTTGTGGATGGGGGCAATATCATCCTGGAAGAGACCACCCTCATCAGGATATTTCATCACAGGATAAATTAATTGAGCTTGAGGTTATCGTTTGATAATATGATACTCTCTTGAAGGATTTTCTGGAAGAAACCTCCAAAAAATGATATATAATTATGTTCAGTGAACTTTCCATCCAAAAAGACAAGTGGATCCAAACCATCCTATCAAAATGCCCTGGACAGCATAACAGAGCCATTGGACCCCCTCACTGTAGGGGTCAAGCACTTAGCCATGCAGTTCTCTAGTTGTAGGCCACACATGCACTTGCCAACTTTTTTCAAACTCAAGAGAAATATGTCAGCATGTCAAGTCAATTCACGTTCACTTGTGAAAACTTGAAGACTCAGGTCAACTTTGTTGTGCCATATACCACAAGAAAACTGATTCTATCAGCACTCCTACTTCTGAGGTGGTTTGTGAAAAAAGACCCTGTTGTCTAAAATGGCTGACCACAGCATTCGGCTACTGAAGTTTTGTTTATTTTTATCGCTGCACTGACAAGTCTGCACCACCTGGATGTGGTTCAGTTTTTCATTACATTCATCTCAGCTACTAGGATACCTGCAAAGATGAAATTCCATATGATACTTCCTAAACATATTCTGAGGGATATTAGCGAGGGATTCCTTATAATGTTGCTCTTAGCTAAACCTATACCATTCAGAATTTGAATATCTTAAAAATGATCTGAAACATTTTAAAATAATAGTTCATTGTACTTTCTTGATTAAACAAAAGAACAATGACATAACAAAACTGTGTTCCATAGAATCCTTTTTCTGTATGCCTAGCAAATTTTTGTTCAGTTCAGTAATGAACTGTCAAATACTGATATCTATTGTTTAAAAAAAATACCTTTACCTGTACTGTCTCATGAGTTTAAAAATGTATTTCTTACTCATTCTCATCTCATTTTACAGAACTATCTATTAAAATGTTTAGGGAACCAAAACTGTTTCTTGGCATCAGTTCAATAGCTTCACTTCTTTTTAAGAAGAATACACATGTAATGTCTGGTGTGTAAGCAGAAGACAATGAGTCTATGTTTGAGGTTGGTCAGGGGCAGCAGTAGACTGGATTCATCATGTAACCATCGGGGCCTTGTGGGGGGATGAATTTTTAATGTGTCACACTATTTTTTTGTTAATCATTTTCAGGGCTTGTTACTGTGACGGTGGGCGGCCACTAGAGGCCGTCCTTTTTCTTTTAGGTTATGTTTTGTGCTTTTATTTTGAAGGATGATTGGGCGTTAAAAGATAGATAAGTCACAGCTGTGTTTAGTTTGTGTTTAGTGCTTGTGTTTTGTTATTGGTGGGTGGGATTGTGTTAGATGTATTTATGTCACAGTTCCGGTCTGCGACCACCAGGGGTCGCTGCGGGACTATGGTTGGAACCTTATTATCACCCCCGCCTGCGACCACTGGAGGTCGCAGCCTGTTCCCTGAGAACTCTCCCCACCTGTCCCACATTATCCAACTAATCACTGATCCACCTGTTTTGTGTTCCCTCCACTATTTATGTTGCCTTTAGTTCGGGTCATGGGTGCATAGTGGTCTTTTGTTTCCTTGTGGTTTTTGCCCTTCAGTCCTCCCTCATCCAGGCCCTCGTGCCAGTTTATGTTCTCCTCTGTGTTTATTGTAAATAAAACCCCTCCACCATGACTACCTGTGCCTGTACCTCTTTATACTCCCTGCTGACGGGCCAAGTAGTGACAATTTAAGGGGATATGAGTTTTATGTTCAGGTCTGGGTCAACTGTCGTGATGGGTTGTGGCTTTCTCCTGTCTCCTTTTTGGTTTAATTGAAGTCCTGTATTTGGCCCTTGCCCCAACTTTTGGTTTTTGGAAAATAAAAGTAATTGAGAATGAACATTGGAGTCTGCATTTGCGCCTGTCTTTATTCGGGAGATATGCAGTGGCGTGACAGATTGACCCACCGATCAACAAAAGGCGCCGCAGACAAGGCTGGAGTGGTGTGTGAGTTGGATGAGAAAAAGTGGCTCCTGGGTAAGCTCTCCACGCTCTCTCTCAGGAGTGGATAAAACGCGACATGGCTGCCTACACCATGGCAGACGGGCTAGCCCTTGAGCTCGCGAGGAGGAAGCCTGCCCCGAAGGAACTGGTCCTGGGGGAACTCACAATTTGCATGCTGGTGTCCTATCAAGCACCTCGACCAGAGAGGAGGAAACAAGCAGAGAAGCCTGCAATGAGCACCCCGGTGAAGGCACCGGCCACAAGGGAAGAAACCCGATGCTCTTCGTATCCTCCCACTGGAAACTAGGGTGCTTCAGGAACAGCGGCGCCAGGTAGACATGCTGGAGAGGTATGTCACAGATCAGGGCATGGTCTTAGACCAGCTGCAGGCCTGCAAGGCGATGCAGCCCGTCTCGCTGCACCACGAGGAGACGCAGTCTGACTCGGAGCTCCTCGAGGCATCCCAGCTACAGCCGTGCCTAGAGCTGGTGCAATTCTTAGGGCAGCTACCACAGGACAGAGAGCTGACCAAACATCTAAGGGTCCAAGGACCCTGAGTGAGATGGCGATTCAGTCACTGCCCCAAGTCGGCACGAAAGAAAGCCCAGTCGATGCATGAGGGAATGTTCGTGCTACTGCAGCCCCAGCCACTGAGAGTGTTCGAGCTGCGGAGAGAGTTCAAGCTGCGGTCAAGAGCCAAGCCACGGTTGAGAGCCAAGCCGCAGTCGACAGCCAGGCCATGGTTGAGAGCCAAGCCGCCGCAGTCAAGAGTGCGAGCCGCGGACAGAGTGCAAGCCGCGGACAGAGTGTTCAAGCCACGGACAGAGTGTTCAAGCCACGGACAGAGCCTCTCCACGTCTACTCTCTGGCATCAATCGCAAGCTCCAGCTATAGTAAGCAGTAGGGTGAAGGCAGTACGCCCATTATCCCAGCAGCTAAGCCCGTTAGCCCAGCAGCTAAGCCAGTTAGCCTAGCAGCTAAGCCTGTTAGCCTAGCAGCTAAGCCCATTAGCCCAGCAGCTAAGCCCATTAGCCACCGCAGAGGGGGCTTTAGCCGCCGCAGAGCGGCCTTTAGCTGCCACAGCAGGGCCTTCTAATCCACCAGTGGCTGGGGGTCTCCCCCAGAAATTTTTAGGGGGGTACTGGGGTCTGGGAGGCCTCCCGTGGAGCCCCCTGGAGGTTGTGTAATACGGAGGGGCTCCATTGAGGGAGCTCGACTTTGGAGGAGACTGAGGGGCTCTCTGGAGCGGGCTCTCTGGAGGGGGCTCTGCCCACGAGGACAGTGGGATGCTCCCCGGAGGGGCCTACGTGCTGGAGGAGACAGATGGGTTCCCTGCTGAAGGGCTCCCAGGAGAGGGCCTTGCCCAGGAGGACAGTGAAAGGCTCCCGGTAGGGGGCTCCGCCCTTGAGGACAGCAAGGGGCACCCCCCTGAAGGGCTCCCAGGAGGGGGCCTCTCCCACGAGAACAGTGAGGGGTTCCCGGTAGGGGCCGTCCTTTTTCTGTTAGCTTATGTTTTGTGCTTTTATTTTGAAGGGTGATTGGGGGGTTAAAGATAGATGAGTCACAGCTGTGTTTAGTTTGTGTTTAGTGCTTGTATTTTCTTATTGGTGGGTAGAATTGTCTTAGATGTATTTAAGGGGTTTGAGTTTTATGTTCAGGTGTGGTTTTATGTTGGCTTTCTCCTGTCTCCTTTTTGGTTTAACTGAAGTCCAGTATTTGGCCCTCATGCCAACTTTTGGAAAATAAAAGTTATAGAGAATGAACATTGGAGTCTGCATTTGTGCCTGTCCTTATTCGGGAGATATGGAGCGACGTGACAATCATATTCTGTTCTTCAACATACCAAAATGCAAAGAGAGCGGAATGGCATAATAGAGGAGACAACGGAGGGGAAGAGAGAAAAAAAATAGAGTGCTAAGTCGCTTCATGACAGCAATAGGCTTTGGCTTGAGTGGATATTGCCATGCCAGTTAAACTTGGCTTAGAAAGACTTGCGTGCAAGTTTATCACATCCTAAGCTGCTTTGGAGGGGCAGCTTCCTGCTAGTACACAGTGGACACACACACACATACACATGCTGGTGAGAAAAATAAACACACTGCCCTTTATCCTGTAAAGAGAAAAGGGTGAGGAGAAAAGTGGAGGCTGTTTGGAAAACAGAGAGGAAGTGAAAATGAATTAAAATGAAAAGAGAAGGAGCAGTGTGGGGTTGCCAAAAAAGCGGGGACAGCCATCTCTGACTGACCTCTAGAAATCTGACCTCATAAACACATGCCACACTCACAGACTGAAAACACATAGGAATGCAGTATTTTTCATTTCTGAAAGTGTATAACTGCAGTCCTTTAAGCTCAATAGAACAAAACTAGAAACTGACAACCAAAAAACAGAAATGGTTAGGAAAACCTATAGATCTACCACCTAGAGATCTATCTATGTGATAATGCTGATATGTAAATATTTTTACATGTTGAAATTAGTATTAAATCTATCTAAAGACACTTTAAAGAGAAATGTGACATTCATTTGAGGATTACAAGTGCAGTAAAATTAATAATGGGCACATTACACTAGTGTCACCTAAACATCCTGCTGAGTACAATAAACATCCTTCCAGAGTAAAATTAAAATCTGTCCAAGGCTGGACATTTTATTTTTTATTTATCTGCCAATAACCACATTAGTTCAGCTCAGTTCAGCTCATATCAGCTCAGCTCAGCTCAATTCAGTTTAATTCAGTTCAGCCCTGCTCAGTTCAGCTCTGCTCAGTTCAGTTTAATTCAGTTCAGTTCAGTTCAGCTCAGCTCAGTTCCGCTCAGTTCATTTCAGCTCAGTGCAGCTCAGCTCAGTTCAATTCAGTTCAGGCCAGCTCAGCTCAGCGCAGCTTAGCTCAGCTCAGCGCAGCTTAGCTCAGCTCAGCTCAGCTCAACTCAGTTCTGCTCAGTTTAGCTCAGTTCAGTTCAGCACAGTTCAGCTCAGCACATCTCAGTTCAGCTCAGCCCAACTCAGTTCAGCTCAGTCCATCTCAGTTAAGCTCAGCCCAGCTCAGTTCAGTTAAGCTCAGCCCAGCTCAGCCCAGCCCAGTTCAGCTCAATTTATTTTAACCCAGCTCAGTTAACCTCAACACAGCTCAATTCAGTTCAGCTCAGACCAGCTCAGTTTAGCTCAGCTCAGCTCAGTTCTGCTCTGCCCAACTCAGTTCAACTCAGTCCAGGTCAATTCAGCTCAACCCAGCTCAGTTCAGTTCAGCTCAGCTCAACCCAGCTCAGTTCACCTCTACCCAGCTCAGTTCAGTTCAGCTCAGTTTACCTCAGCTCAGCTCAGTTCAGTTCAACCCAGATCAGCTCAGTTCAGCTCAACCCAGATCAGTTCAGTTCAGCTCAACCCAGCTCAGTTCAGTTCAGCTTAGACCAGCTCAGTTCAGCTTAGCTCAGTTCAGTGCTGCTCACACCAGCTCAGTTTAGTACAGTTCAGCTTAGCTTAGTTCAGTTCAGCTCAGCCCAGTTCAGCTCATTTCAGTTCAGCTCAGTTCAGCTCATTTCAGCTCAACCCAGCTCAGTTCAATTCAACTAAGTTCAGCTCAGCTCAGCTCCATTCTGGTCAGACCAGCTTAGTTTAGTTCAGTTCAGCTCATTCCGCTCAGTTCAGTTCAGTTCAGTTCAGTTTGTCTCAGCTCATTTTAGCTAATTTCAGTTCAATTCAATCCAGTTCAGGTCTGCACAGCTCCATTCTGGTCAGACCAGCTTAGTTTAGTTCAGCTCAGTTCAGCTCATTTTAGCTAAATTCAGATCAGCTCAGCCCAGCTCATTTCAGCTCAGTTCAGCTGAGCCCAGCTCAGCTCAGCCCAGCTCATTTCAGCTCAGCCCAGTTCAGTATACCTAAGCTCAGTTCAGCTATGAGTCATGACATATTCCAGCCCAGCTCAGTTCATTTCAACTCAGTTCAGCTCAGCCCAGCTTAGTTCAGTTCAGTCCAGCTCAGCCCAGCTCAGCCCAGCTCAGTCCAGCTCTTTTCAGCTCAGCTTAGCTCAGCCCAGTTCAGCCCATCTTGGTACACCTCAGCTCAGTTCAGCTTTGAGTCATGACATATTCCAGCACATTATAGTACTTTTACTAAATTACACCATCAGCTCTGATTTTACTGTGTATTGTGTATTGCTAGAGTTATCCTATTGGTGTTGGTTTTGCCATTTGTTACTGCACTGCCTTCAAATTCTCCCACTGCTGCACTTTCTGCTACAGTTAAAATAGCGAGACACAGGGAGATAGACTTCCCTGCAGTCATGTTTACTTTTTCTGTGCATGCATGACAGCGAAAGCATGTATGTTTGTATCATTTTAAATTATGAAAGAATCATTAGCTGTCCCTAACCATCTTTCTGTGTGTGTGTGTGTGTGTGTGTGTGTGTGTGTGTGTGTGTGTGTCAGATGTAATGTGTTTGTCTCTGCTTCCCCCGTGGCGAGGCTCATTTTCAGTAGAGAAGGGCACAGGGGTGTCTGTGGGCACAGTGCTAGCCTTTTGGTGTCGCAAAGGTTTCCAGCTGGTGGGCAGTGAGAGGATTTTCTGTTTCCTGAAGGATGGCGCTGCTCACTGGAGCAACCACCTTCCAGCATGTGAAGGTAAAACTGGGTGCCACTGATTCGGTTTGGTGGGGCTACTTTACAAATGTTTTCTTCTACAGATGGCTAATTACCTTTTACAATGTCACCTGTAGCCTGATCCAAAGAATTACTATTTTAATGTCATCTGTTACTTTCTGTTATTTTTGGATCTCATATAATTAGCCATAGGTCATGTAATTAAATACAAATAATCAACCATGAGTCATATAATTCAATAAAGACAAAGAGAAAAAATAATTTCAAGTCTTTACACAAAGCAAATCAGTCATGAAACAAAATGATATATGTGACATTTAATTGTCTGAGCTGTATGTGTACTGTGCACAGATATTTGAAAATGTAATGAAATATTTTGGTGGAGTCAATCATATATAGCTGGCGATAAATAATTATTGTTTTTCTCATGTGATGTAGCATCACAGATAAGGTTGAGGTAAGCAGCTGATGTCTCACACAAACTGTTTGCTGATATCACTTTTAGTGGAGTGGAGCGATAAATAGAAATGCAGCCGTATGTCAAATGACATGCTGAGGTGGTTTTATCAAATGTAAAATCAGCAAATAAATCGAATCTGTGCACTAAAATTTCCAGAAATATGTAATATAACATTTTTTCCTGTAGAAAATGAAAATGTATTTTCACTTAGAAAATCAACCAAGCATGCATTTGACCATGGTGTTTTTACCATACGTAAAGTGGAATTTAAATGTAATTTTAGACAGTTAATAATCAGATTTTGTTTAATAGTGATTTGATGAGTGATTTGATGCCATTATTGTGTCACGTAGCTCCGTCTCACGGCAATGTCGGCAGGCGCAAAGGCAGACTTCCATATTTTAATACGTTTTATTTTCAAAACAAGAACAGGCACGAGGGCCTAAACAAACTCAAAACGAGAACCAAGGAGACTGGAGCATCTAAACAAACCAGAATGACTAACTGACTGTCGCATGACAGACTGTGGGCTGATAACTAAGGTACCACACAAAATAACTTAAATACAAAATCCTGAACACAGTAAACCAATGGAAACTCAAAGTCACTTTCACTGAGCACACTGGTCAGCTGAAACACATAACAAACAAACTCAAGACCAGTGTGCTCAGGTATGTCCCAACACTTTAAACAAAGGAAAAGGACGGCCTCTACGGCCTCCAACCGTCAAAATTTTATAACTGTATTTCAAAATCTGCTTACAAAGTTTGAGACATGACCACTGAAAGGAAAAGAATTTGTTGAAAAGTGTTTTCATATAACCAAGATTTTATTATGCATATGCAATCTGATTACTGGCTTTTTTCTGTATCTCTAACTTTATTTTAAATTAGATGTATCAGTATTGTCTCTCTGTAATAATTATATGCATAAACATCTAAACTTATTTATTAATGTGTTTGAGTTTTGTTCCATTCATGTTCTGAGTTCTCCGTGTCATGTAGCCATCCCCAAACCAGAGGACCGTGGTCTACGGGTGGCTGTTCTGGCATCTGTGGTGAGCAGTATAGTCATTCTTGCCATGTCCGTGTCCTTCATCATCTGCTGCCTACAGGAACGGATGAGCAAGGACAGAGGAGAGCAGAGAGAAGGGAGAAGCAGGTACACTCATACTCATACATATACATACATACATACATACATCCGTACATACACACATACATTTATACTTCCTGTTTGAATGACCATGCTGTGCCTATTTGAGCATGATTCCACTGACTGAGAGGACAGTTAATTAAAATGATGAAAAGAGATACTATTCATATGAAGAAAGAAACCATATTAGCTTTTGGGAATATATTTCCCCTGAGCTCCACATGTGAGGTTTGTTTGGATTTATCCCCACAAAAACAGTTATTAATACACACAAGGCTTCCAAGTGGCGCAACTGTTGAAGTGTTGACCCCACATCGAGAGTTTATAAATTTAATCCCAACAGAGTACAATCTGAGCGTGGTTACTCAGTGCAGTTCTAGCCACTGCATGTGTCTGTTAGCTGTAACAGAACTGACAGTTGGTTTCTTGTCCTATTACTGGCAGTTAAAAAAATGTGGTGGTAGGCTTCACATGACTCAGAGGAAGAATGTGTTAGCCTTCACCCTCCCAGCACTGGTGGTATCATTATTGAGTGAGTTTTAACTATCAAGAAAAATTGCATATGAGTAAAACTGGGTTTTAAAAAACTGCTTGTTTTTAATTACTGTGCTTTTAAGACTGGGCTACATTGTATCTTACCTTATACCAAAAGCTGTTCATACTGAAATACTCCTTAGAACAACATAAATGTAACCTGGTGCAGGCTGAATAGGCAAATACAGTGATTAAAACCACCTACTTGACATTGTATAGGTCCCCCTTGTACCGCTAAAACAGCTCAGACATCTAGAGGCATGGAATCCACAAGATTTTTGAAGGTGCAGATCCTTTAGGTTCTGTAAGTTGTGTGGTGGAGCCTCCATGGATCATAATAGTTTGTCCAGCACATCCTTTAGATGCTTGATTGGATTGACATCTGGGAAATTTAGAGGCCAGGTTATCACCTTCAACTCTTTGTCATGTTTCAGTTAACTTTCAATCAAACCAGCATTTTTTCAGCACTTTGTGCTGCAGTAGCCCTTCTGTAGGACTGGACCAGATGGACTAGCCTTCAATAAGCCGAATCCTATTTCAAAACCTAGAGCAGGTAGTAACAGTTTAAAAACTAAAATAAAATCTTTTTGACAAAAACATATTTATTTCTGAATGAAAATCCAGTCTGGACTTTTTACTCTTCTTCAGCATGGGGACCTTATTCATCAACTTCATATTAGCAGGATTGGATGCTTCGACAGATTGCTAATCGGGTTACACAGCTCTCACTTTCGCAAGAAACATTACTTACATGTCAGTAATTGTAATAGTTTAATGCAATGCACTCCTTTGTTAAACTAAATAATAAGTACATAGTAATTGCGCCCCAACATGTGAGTGTATATGTATGCACAACAAATAGTAGTTACAGTAATGCTGGCTGTTCGGGACAGTGATGATAAAGGTGATTCTGTTCATTCTTGATCCACAGGAGGAGAGACAAAAATCAGTCCTGTTATAGGAGTGAGTGTTGGTTAGAGAGAGAGGAGGGAGACTGGGAAGCATTTCCTCCTCCAAAGATTTACCATCTGTCCCAGAACCTGGAACCACACCTTGCTCTTGACTGCCCTTTGTATAAAGGGGGTCTTGCATGTTATGAAAACTGTGGCAACCAGAGGTAAAAGTTTCACACAATTATTTACCTCAGGTGTGTCAAGCTCCAATCCCAAAGGGCCAGTTTCCAGCAGATTTGACTAATTTTCCCTTACAAACACATCCACTAACTGGAAATAATCTCAGGTGCATTTGAAATGACCTAAATGTGCTGGACACTGGCCCTTCAGGATTAGAGCTGGAAATATCTGGTCTATATAATCATATTATTATTATTATTATTATTATTATTATTATTATTATTATTATTATCATTTGGCAGATGCTTTTAATGAGTAAAGTTTTTTTCATGAGTAAAGCAGTAAATAAATATAACCTTACCTTACCTTTTGTGTTACAGATTTCAAAGAAATCATTTGACAAAAAAAATAAGACAATTTTTCACTTTTCCCAGCTGATTAGTCAAGAGATGTTTGGAAGTCAAATTTGTTTAGTTAAGTGCTAGAGCTACAAGGCTAATATTGCTTACAAATGTTACAAGTCAATAATCACATATATCATTTCTGTTAATGTATTTCTAAAACTTCTCTCAACCCACTCATACTGCACCAGGACTTCATTAAGGTGACAGACTGATCAGTGTGAGTTAGGACACAATATGAACAAAACTTTGCCACTACAGTTAGCTACTGTAGACAACATTCAGGCTAGAGAAGATATTTATGTGTGGAATCACACTGCTTACTGTTCAGTCAGTAGCTCATGTTACAAACAACAAATATGATAAAAATGAAATAACAAATTAGGAAAATAGGTACTTTTGGAAACCACACAGTTATACCACACAAATTACTACACAATTTTTGGCATTAGAAATGATAGGTATGAAGTGTAAAGTGTCTTTTAAAAGGCTCACAAACACATTAATTACCAAAATATACATGCTTGTTGCTGAAAAGTAAAAAAAACTGCTAGCAATGGTTGCTAATTGGGCAATCTGGCTGTCCCCTTTAAGCCTTCTTGTCCTTATGACATACTGTGTTTGTCTCATACTGCATACAGTACATTATTACTGATAAAGACCAAGTCCAAAGTCTGTGCGAAATCTGTGCAACCTAAATGAGGAGCTGGGTGCACTCTGAGCAGGTTCCAATAAGTTTTAGGTATATATTTATGGAAATTATTTGTGTGACTGTTGACGATTTGTGTGACTGTTTGTTGGCAAAGTTAATCTTGTACCTTCCGGTGTTAAACTAAAGAAACTTAATTTGGACTCCAAATCTTGGCCGATTGACTTCATCTGAGGAAAGCGGAAAATTGTGTAAAATTGATTTAATTTTTTTTTTACAAAACCATTCATTTATTAGAGCACATACATGTACATGTGTGTGTGGCAGGAGTCAGGAGAGCTTGCTGAGTGCCCAGTTACCTGGCTTGTACCATACAGAGAGTCAGGTATACCCTCACATGGTTCTGCAGCGAGCACCTACACCAATGGCTCCAACAATGCCATGCGCCCCCAGTGCCCCCGGTAACCTCCACTTCTCAACCCAGTCTCCCAAAAACAGACCCCCCCTCAAGCCTGTACTGCCTTCTTATCCCAAACCCCACTACAATCGCCCCAGCGCCACACAGTGCCCATGGCCATAGTAAAGACTTTCTTCTTCTCTTCATCTCACCCACCATACAGAAAGCTTAAAGTCTGTAGACCCACTCAAACAGAGTAGACACTCTAACATCTCCAGTATGTGTTTTTTCTTCAAAACACTCAGATCCTCTTCTGAATGTTTTTTACTGTATGTTTCGATTTTCCAAATTTGAAGCCTTACAAATATTTGGTTGGTCATGTTATACAGACTTTATTATGTGTATGTTTTATGTATATGTTTCAAACACTTCCTTAAATCAAATAATTTGAATGACAGATTCACTTATTTAACTGACAACTACTAATGAGACTATTCAGTTCCATCACTTTTCAACATTCTGTAACAGTTTCACTGACTAATTACATTGATTTTTTTTCAGTGTACTCAGGCTTTAGCAGGACTTTCATTGTTTGTAAAGAAGCCTTTGAAGTTTTTTTTTACTATGTGCTTAATTTAAAAACAGTTAATAAACTAGTAAAAAAGTTTTTTACTATGTGCTTAATTTAAAAACAGTTAATAAACTAGTATTAATTGTCTTTCTTCTAGAGATTAAACGTTCTTTATAAGTTTAGTAGGTAAATATTCTAAAGGCATGCATCTAAAAATGTCAAAAGTAAATGTATTTTGAATATAATCTTTTCAATGCGTAACATGGGATGAATAAAGTTAATTCATTCTTGCATTCTGAAAACATATTCCAAATTCTTTTATATCTGATGCAGGGACGGATTATGGGTTGTGTGGGCCCCTGGGCAAAATGTTCGCGAGGGCCAACCCCCCCCCCCCAAAAAAACAAAAAAAACAAAACAAAACAAAAAAACGCCAGCATTGTCTGGGATGGCTAGTTGCTACGTCATCATGCCACTTGTGGGTCCAAACTAGTGCGGCGTA
>JBBIGA010023812.1:0-14318 GCA_037576975.1 Alestes dentex | reverse complement strand
CATTCCTAGGTTTCGTCATCTCCAGTCAGGGTGTGGCCATGGATCCTCAGAAGCTGGAGGCTGTGCGTTCTTGGCCCTTACCCAAGACGCTCAAACAGCTGCAACATTTTCTGGGGTTCGCCAACTTCTACCGGCGACTCATCCAGGGCTTCTGTTCAACTGCAGCACCTCTGACGGCCCTCACCAAACCGCAGCCCGGACCGTTCCAACTCACCCCATCTGCAGTCCAAGCCTTCAAGACCCTCTGTCAGTTATTCACCATGGCTCCAGTTCTCCTCCATCCTGACCTGTCCAAGCCGTTTGTTGTCGAGGTGGACGCCTCCGATGTGGGCGTAGGAGCTGTCCTCTCGCAGCGTGGTCCAGACCATAAACTACATCCATGCTGTTTCTTCTCTAGGAAGTTTTCTCCCACTCAACAACGATACGGGGTAGGGGACCGTGAGTTGTTAGCCATCAAGTGGGCCCTAGAGGAATGGCGTCACTGTCTCCAGGGCGGCGGAGACCCGTTCATGGTCTGGACCGATCACCAGAACCTCATCTCGATCCAGCAGGCCAAGCAGCTCAATCCCAGGCAGGCGCGGTGGGCCATATTTTTTGAACAATTCCATTTCCAACTATCATACCCGCGCCTGTCCTGCCCCCCAACATCATCATGGCTCCTCTCCGGTGGGGGTTGGAAGACAGAGTCCGCCAGGCTCACACCTTGGATCCTCCTCCAGCCACCACTCCTCAAGGGAAGCTGTATGTTCCACCCACCGTCCGACAGGACGTCCTTCTATGGGGCCACTCCTCAGCTATGGCTGGCCACCCCGGAGTTGCCCGCACCCTATCCTTAATTAGGAGGAACTTTTGGTGGCCCTCCATGGCCATGGATGTCACGGGGTACGTACAGGCTTGCCAGGACTGTGCACGTGCCAAATCGCCAAACACCCCTTCTCCCGGCACCCTGCGTCCTCTGCCCGTGCCTCACCGACCCTGGACCCATGTGGCCGCAGATTTCGTCACTGGACTACCCGAGTCAGACGGCAAGGACACCATCCTCACCATCACAGACCATTTCTCCAAGGCTGTGCACCTGGTGGCTCTGACCGGACTCCCCTCAGCCAGGACCACGTAGTCCGCCTGCATGGGTTCCCCCAGGACATCATCTCGGACAGAGGGCCCCAGTTCACAGCCAGGTTCTGGCAGGCCTTCTGCCATCTGATCAACATCTCCACCAGTCTCTCCTCAGGCTACCACCCCCAGACGAATGGTCAGACGGAGCGGGCCAACCAACAGCTGGAGCGCTTTCTCCACTGCCCCTTCGAGGTATGCAATGGGCACTTCCCTTCCGTGTTCGACCACCCCAAACCGGAGGTGGAGGTGCCCTCGGCCCAACAGTTGGTCCGCAGGTGCCGGCAGGTCTGGGACAGGGCCAGACGCTCCATCCTCCGGGCCAATGCCCGCTACACCAAGCAACATCACCACCGGCACCCTCCGGGACGATTGTTTCATGTTGGTGACAGGGTTTACCTTTCCACCCGACACGTCAACCTGCGCACCGAGTCCAGGAAGCTGTCACCCTGGTTCATCGGCCCCTACAAGATCACCCACCATCTTCTTCTCTCCTCTGTCTCCCCAGGCTCCTGCTCCTCCTCCGCCCCGGATCATTGACGGTGGTCCTGCGTACACCGTTCGGCGGATCCTGGACTCGCGACGCTGTGGCCGTGGCACCCAGTACCTCGTTGACTGGGAGGGCTACGGTCTGGAGGAGCGGTCCTGGGTCCCCGGACGCTTCATCCTGGACCCTGCCCTCATCCAGGACTACTGTCGTCGGGTATCCTCTCAGCCGGGTCTGTCTGGTGACGGTCCTGGAGGGGGGGGTACTGTCACACACACTAGAGCACGTGACGTCAATCGGCCTCGGAAATGACTCACGTATATAAGCAGGAAGTCGGAGTTCCTCTTCACACAGACATTGGTTCCTCAACCATCGACGTGTTGCCCCGAATCCCTCGGTTCCGTGAGTACTCACGACTCGCTAGAGTCCAACTCTGCTCTCTCTCCTTTTCTCTGTGTGTGTTGAGAACGCGGGTTTCTTTGGTGGGAATCTTTACTCCTCTGGGAGTGTTCTCAGACTAACCGCATGATTAACCGGCTCTCTCGTGTCA
Organism: Alestes dentex; assembly: GCA_037576975.1. Lineage (NCBI taxonomy): Eukaryota > Metazoa > Chordata > Actinopteri > Characiformes > Alestidae > Alestes > Alestes dentex. The sequence continues at coordinate 12,168 of JBBIGA010023812.1, read as the reverse complement.
TCCGCGACTGGGATCTTCCGTCACGCTACATTTGGGCAACTCTCATCCAGCTTCTGGCTCTCCGTGTGACACAGTCCATGTCATCTAAACAAACATGAATCACCAGAACAGGCCACCTTGTTCTACTGCTCCATGGTCCAGTTTTCATGCTCACTGTAGACACTTTCAGAGGACAGTGGTCAGTATGGGCACACTGACCAGTATGTGGCTCCACAGCCCCATACACAGCAAGCTGTTATGCATTGTGTTCTCACACTTTTGTCACTCCCCTCATGCATCTGTGAGTCTCGGTCTCCCCTGACTGTCCCAGTTCACTTGTTGTCCTTTCTTGGAGCACTTTTGGTACTAACCACTACGTACCAGAAACACCACACAAGATGTGCTATTTTGGAGATCCTCTGACCCAGTCGTCTAGCCATCACAGTGTGGCTCTTGTTCCTCAGACCCTTATGCTTGCCCATTTTTCCAGCTTTCAACATGTCTATTTTAAAAACAAACTGTTCACTTGACATACCATTACTAATGTTCAGACACCATAAAACACCAGTAAGCAACAGGAACTTGTACTGGTTTCAACAAAGAAAGCAGCAAATTTCACATAGCCTTTTCTTTGCCTTGTAAAACCAGACAAACATTTGCATTAGGGTCACATTCTGAGAGACTTCCTTTAACAAAGACAACAGAAGCATGCAGTCTGTATTATCTTTTCACAAACCCTGAAGCTAAAGTAAAACAAATCTACTTTACAATAGGGCTGCGTGATTATGGCAAATAATTATTTAACACAATTACTCCTTTTGGAAATGATTTTGGAAATAACATGTTTTTATTGTCTTTTTAACAGTGGATTTTCACTCAATTGAATCACAGGCATAGCTGCGAGAAGGGATGAAAAATAATCCTGAAAACCTGAAAAGCCCATCAGAACCTAGAGGTAAAAAAGACAAAAAGAGAACATCATTGCAAAACAGAATGTGACTTTTTTTTTTTAAACAGAAGTTAGAAGTCAAATTGTAATTAAAAAATAAAATTACATTTTTTTGCACAGCTCTACTTTAGAATATTTTGTTGGGAATGAACTTCATTATCAATACCATCTCTGTCTCAAGCTCCTTGAATGCTCACTGTACACCCTGTTCCTCAGGAGCGGACGGTTAGAGGGTGGGGCTACGTATAGTTTAAAGATAATATGTAGTCTCAGTAAATGGAACATAAAATTCAGGCATATAGTTTGGCTGCATCACAGCATACTTGGGGCTGAGTTGCCATCTTATTAGGTACACCAACCTTGTTCATTTTAACAGAAACACCTAGTCTATAGACCACTCAGCCACAACAGTAAAACCACCGACAGGAGGGAAGAATAACATTGATTATCTTGTTACAGTGGCACCTTTCAGGGAGTGTGATGTATTAGGCAGTAAGTGAACAGTCAGTCCTTGGGGTTGATGTGTTGGTAGTAGGTAAATAGGCAAGCTTTCCACATTTTAAAACACAAAGTAAACAAACCAAAAAGCAGTAGCAATACTGATCAAACAACAAAAGTGTTATTCCTTTTAGGTGTTTCTTTAATGTTCTCCCAACATCACCACTGTGTTTCAACATACAGCCTTACTTAACATTCCATCTAACTAGTTAGTCCCTTTAAACATTAACTGTTATAATAAAGTAATAATAAAATAATAAAGACTCTATCAGCATCAAATGGTTCAGCTTCTACCTTGAGGTAATTGATGCTTTAAAGTTAAAACTCAACCAAGTGAGGGCTAGCTACAAACCTGGCTCCTCTACTTCCCTTTGTGGTACATGATAGTCATCAGCTTTTAGAGCACAACATATTCTGGATTATAAAGGTGGACCTGCATGTTATTATAAGCTTCATTGGTGTTTCCCAAGGTATAAACTGAAAAATATTTAAGTTCATTTGGTGGGCCTAACTGGACTTTTTGTGACTATGTTGTGAATTTCATGAAGAACTAAATAAATTGAATCACGTTTCCCACTAGAGAAAACATGGTGCGGTGAATAAAATGAGACAAACATAAAGAGTAAACTCAGGTGATTTAAAAAAAAACAACCTGGGGTTTCTGGTCTTTCTAATATTTCTAGCTCATTCATCTTGATCATGTATTTTCATATTGAGTTTTTATGCTACAGATTTTTATTTAAGTTTATTTTTACTTTATATTTTATATTTTGTCTCTGTGTGTCTTTGCAGTCATTACATAAGCAGTTTCCTCCGGGATCAATACAGTTTTCTGATTCTTATCCTGATTCTGATATTTTATTCATGTTGATGCTGATAAGCAAAAAAGTAAATGCAATTCTTTTTGCAATTCACCATCCAGAGGTATTGCAAAAAAGTAATGGCATAGCACAGTTCTTTTACACATGCCTCTCAAAAATGTATTTTAAATGCATTCAAAAAGGATTCTGAATACATTACTTTTTATGTACTGTAATGGAATGTATTACTGGATACATTTACATTTATGGCATTTAGCAGATGCTTTTATCCAAACTAACTACATTCCCTAACTACAGGGGACAGTCTCCCTGGAGCAACTTGGGGTTAAGGGTCTTGCTCAGGAACCTAGTGGTGGTATACTGAAGGTAGGATTCAAAGCCATGACCTATTGGTCCGGAAATTTATGGCCAGGGGCGGACTGGGACTAAAATATGGCCCTGGACTTCTCGGCTGAGAAAGACAGGCCAACGGCCGTGCACCAGAACGCACAGGTTGCCAGTCCTCCCCTGTTTATAGCAATATATTCAATATTCAGACCTGAGTCCTTTTTCAAAGTATTTTGCCCAACCCAGTTTGCAGTATATACCTAATCTGACTGAGCAGCAACCATCCCCATTCAGTTCAAACATGATTCCTGAGCTGTTCCAAGAAATCTATCAAATATGTCAGTTATATTACGGCAGCATATACATTTATGTTTATTAGCAACCACCAGGTGCTTCATGCATCAGTAGGTGAAGTTCAGGATCCATTGTGTAACACTGGGAGATACAAACTTAGCTGCTTTTAGTGCTTTATCTGTCTTTCAACCACTGACTCCCTTGTGATGCAGCCCTCAGGAGCCAGTTAGTAAGAGCCTGACCCCTTCATTCAAGCAAGAAACCGGGTAGATACAAGTTTACTGCTGGATTATGGAAAATGCCCAAGTCTAAATTCATCCTGAGAATGAGAAGGTACAAATCACCCAAGCAAGAGAGGAGCAATAAATCAAGGTGTCAACAAAAATCGACTTAATACAGCTCACAGTCATTTTATGTTTAGTAAGCAAGAGCATCTACTTTGAAAATATGACAGCGAGAGATGCGATGCACTGCTCTCTCCATGTCTGTCTCTGTATTTGCCCTTCACACCCCTATGTTTCTCTGTAGACCAAAGAAATCTTTGCTTTGTGCTGTTTTAAGGCATTATTATCAGAGATACACCACGATAGCTTGAAAAGCTGTTCTTTTCATCTGTCATTGTGTCAGTATGACGAGGGCAAGGAAAGATCAATACAGCCAGATTAAATCTTTAGGCATTAGTGCCTATTTGTATTACTGAATGGTGTGATTTTAATCTTTAATCAAGATGCTGTTCTTTAATGATCCAAAATATACAGTCAATTAATGAAAATAAAATACAACTAAAAATATTAACCGTGCACTAACATGAATGCATATCTAAGTTCATTCCCTGTAAATTTAAATTTTATATAATTTCTGTCTTTGCAGCCTATAGTCGTCTAGGACTGTCCATTAACAATAAATTGCAGTTGATCAGAGCAGAATTCTTTTACATACATATCAGTCTTTTAGTGTTTTTCACTATTGTATTTTTTATTTTCAATTTCTTATTATCTTTTATTCTTTCTTGTTGTACTGAGCTTGCTAAAGTCACAATCATTTCCCTCAGCATAAATAAAGTTCTTTTTTGTCTTATCTTGACTCATCTAAAAGGCATCGCAACAGAAACCCTTTTACAGTTAAGCCAATTTGTCAATAACCAGTACAACCCAATATTTTATTGATATTTTTATTTCATTCCAAGGCATTCTGTTGGTTTGCAGTGATGTGATCTTACTGTACTGTATAGGGGAAATGTTTATTCTCTTTGTATCTTACATCAACCAGTGGTTAATACACTTGATTTGATTAGGTTCAGGTTGATCTAATTAATGCTTTCATTTTTAATGTACATTAAAAATGTACATTAAAAATATGCATTTTCTATAGAAATGCTTTTCTATAGAAATGGCAGGGCTGTGTGAATGCTGTGCCAATGATATGTGCACCTTAAATAGCGAAATTCTGATTATTAATTTTGTCTGAACACTGTTGTACATTAGATATGCATGTTTTGAAAAGTCTGCAGCTGCAGTAATTATATTAAGAAAAACGAGTGTGCAAGCATATTAAAAGACCTCACCAAAACAGTTAATGCAACCTAGACAACTATTCATTAAAAATTAAGAATAATCTTTACCCGTTTTGGTTCAGTGCTAAACAGACTGCTGTCCATTGTCTCTTGGAAGAAAATACATTTTTACAGTAGTGTATTTGTCATAACCCTCTAAAACACCTCTTGCTGTCATTACTAAGGTTGCATTAGGTTTTGGTGAGGTCTTTTAATATGCTTGCACACTCGTTTTTCTTCTTATAATTACTGCAGCTGCAGACGTTTCAAAACATGCATATCTGATGTACAACAGTGTTCAGACAAAATTAATAATCAGAATTTCGCTATTTAAGGTGCACACATCATTGGCACAGCATTCACACAGCCCTGCCGTTTCTATAGAAAAGCACTGGCACTAGAATGGAATAATGTGGCATGTGCCAATGATGACCATTCACAGTGCCAGGCACTGGGGTGTAAAGCTCAGCACTGGGCGGTAGAACAGTGGAAATCAGAGATGGAGCTCCATTCAGTATGTTTGGGATGCACTGAAGTGGTGTTCATGATCCAGAAGTAATAATCCCACACAAGCACCTGACCTATGCTCTTCTGGCTGAATGCAGTCAAAACTTCTCAGCAAATATTCTGATATCTAGAGATGACTTTGGCAAACACCAAATAGTTTCAGATGAAACACTGGATAAGGGGGTCGTTAAATGTATCAACTTTCTCACATATGGATTTACTTTTGGACTAAACTGCAATGATAATATTGATTTACCATTATAAATCTTTTTTAGTCTAACATGAAACTCTTTCAAATGAAACAGTTCATTGTAGAAATGCCACAGAAGAACTACATTTAGCTCCCTAAAGAAACTTTCAATGCATGATTCTTCAAATAATTATTCATGATATGATATATGAAATCTGTGGGTGTGAAAGAGCATCTTATGGAAGAATCACCACATAATATAAAGTTCATATGTTGTGAATACTTATCTTCCTCTGGTTTTGGACATGGGTTTAGATCCTCATACAAATATGAAAGAAAATGCTGTTTTTAAATAGCTAATTGTTTAATTTATTGATGGAAAAAATGCAAAACCTATAACATCCTTGTAAAACACTAATTGAAACCTAAATGTAATACCTAAACCTAAATTATTATTTCCCCAAAAGTCCACTTACAATGTTTGTGCACCAAAACTCCCTTTAAAATTGACGACATATAAATGAGCTCTGTTCTGATTGATTATTCTGTACTGTGCCTCATTCTAAAATCAGTCCAAGCTGAATCACTCCTTATAATTTCAGTGTTTATGGGCAGGGTTCAACTGTTGTACAGCATCTGAATAGGGCCATTGCTTTTTCCACATAGAACCTTTAGGTGCTGGATAACGCATTTTTTCTTTAATAAATTAAAAACCGTGTTTTGTGTTTGCTTATGTTGTCTTTCTAAAATAAGATCTAAAACAATTGTGACAAATAATAAAAAAAAAAAAAAGCTCTTCAAGGCACCGTAAAGCTTTTTCTGTAAAACTAAATGAAAGATGCAAGAGTGTTGAGGATGAATGACTTTGTTTTCCTTATGGCAATGGACAGAAAATCCCTTGAATATTGAAATATTGAAAGACAGTTCATTTAAGTGTTAGAAGGGACTGCAAAATCTATTCAGGATTAGAATCAGCATGTGCGAGTGGTGCAGTGCAGCTATTTCCTCACCTCCCCAGTGTTCGTCACAGACAGTGAAGAGGCTGGTCTTGTTGGTGAGCTCGGGCAGCAGCACAGGCAGAAGGCTGCTGCACTCCATAACGATGGCCTGAGGAATCATGATAACGCAGGACACCAGCCAGATAAACACGATGCTCCGGCGGGCCCTTTTAGCTGTGCTCTTGAACTTGAGAGGGTGACAGATAGCATACCAGCGGTCCTGGGCAATGCAGCTCAGAGTCAGCACGGACACGGACACAGAGATGGTCTGGGGGGAAAAAATGAATGGGAAAAACTGTAGAATTCTACAGTTATATATATAAATATATATATAAAAAGAGCCCCATTTAGTACAGTTCTGGCTGGCATGTGTGTCTGTTGGCTGACATAAGAGCACTGTCAGTGTGTTGACCTGTACAATGATGTTTAGTTTAGTGGCGGTTTGAAAAGGTGAGGTATTTGCACATCTCCACTCGACCCTATCCCGTCAAGTACGCTCCAGATGAGCGTACTCGATCTAGTCTTCAGATCTAATCCTGCATATCGCCTACATCATCAATGGCTCCTTAATAACTGGCCATGTCCCATCTGCTTTCAAGTCTGCAGTGGTCACACCAATTCTGAAGAAACCCACGCTGGCCTCCTCAGATATCTACAGACCAGTATCTCTTCTCTCCTTCCTTTCCGAAGTCCTGGAGGATGCTGTTTACAACCAGCTTAACATCTTTCTTTCTTAAAACAGGCTTCAGGATCCTCACCAGTCTGGGTTCAAGGCTGCGCACTCTACTGAAACGGCACAACTTGCCATCTCTGAAGAACTTCATGTGGCTAGATCAGCCAACCTGTCTTCTGCCCTGATTCTTCTTGACCTTTCTGCAGCCTTCGACACAGTTAACCATCAGATCCTCCTGGCTACTCTCCCCAGCCTTGGGATCTCGGGCACAGCCTGGCAATGGTTTGAGTCCTACCTTGATGAACGGAAGTACCAGGTAGCATGTCTGCCCTGCGAACTGGGAGCCTTGTCCACTGGTGTTCCACAAGGCTCAGTCCTTGGACCGCTTCTCTTTTCTCTATATACTGGTTCTCTTGGGGATGCAATAGCCTCACATGGCTTTTCCTACCACTTTTATGCAGATGACACTCAACTTATTCTCTCTTTCCCCTCCAGTGACGATCAGGTCTCGACCCGCATCTCAGACTCCCTGGCTATCTCCTCTTGGATGGCGGCCCACCATCTCAAGCTGAATCTCAGCAAGACTGAGATGCTTTTAATCAAAGGGAGTCCATCACCAAGCCATGACCTCACTATTTCTTTTGAGAACTCTGTTATCGTCCCCTCAAAGAGGGTAAGAAATTTTGGTGTCATGCTAGATGAAGAACTGTCATTCCCATCGGTCGTTGACCACCTCTCCAGGAAATGCAGATACCTTCTTTACAACATCAGAAGAATCTGAATCTTTTCAGTCTTGGCCCCCCAGTGGTGGAATGAACTCCCTCTTGCGATCAGATCTGCGGAGACCCTCACTGTCTTCAGGCATCATCTGAAGACCCACCTCTTAAAGGAGCATCTTGGTGACTAAACAGTCCTCTCGCATATCTCTTATTCATCTGTTCTTATATATTTACAAATCCCACAAGCACTTACCCTCTTAACATTTTTTCCTTACTTGTGTACTAACCTGTGACTTGTTTTTTTTCCTCTTTGACAGGGTCTGCTAAGGTGTGTAACTTAGCTAGCAGTAACAGATGTTGATATAAGTATAACTTTACAGGTATGAAGAACAGATGTGGACTACTATAGCACTGATGTATGTCGCTTTGGTTAGGAGCTAAAGGCCGTGCATGTAAACGTATTTGGCATTATGTTACTTGAATGAAGCATATGCTAGCCTCACTCTCCCTGTGTTGAAAGTATTGTGTGATTGGGGGAGTCCGCAGAGGTGTGTGGAATTGGGCATGACTAAAATTGGGGAGAAAACTGAGGAAACAATAGATTCTCATTGCACACGTATCACAGATACACTGTGTTCCTGATGCTCAGCAGCCAGTCAGGATGCCTGCTAAGGGGAGCTAGAATGTGTAAAATGTACGTGGTAGCAAGCTTCAAATACATCAGCGGAGATGTTTGCAGCTTTCAGTGTTCAAGACTGGTGCTACCCTGATATAGATTTATTAGATCATGCTGCTTCTTGATCTTCTAAAAATGTGATGTGCTCGTATCGAACTTCTTACCCACCATCTTCCTCTAGCAGACTTTGGTTTTGCAATTGGCATTGGTTTTTGGCTTGTCTAAGATCTTTTTTTCTGTGTAATCCTGATGCCCTTTTTTGTTAAATTTCATTGGTGATTTTTACTTGACGAAAGTGCCTGTTGCCAAGCAGAATTTCTTCAACATGCTTTCAGGATGCTTCCTTGGCACTATTGGCCTCGGATTGCTAATCAGGAGGTTTTTTTAATCTGGATTTTGGTGAAACTACTTTGTGAAAATGTGGGTGTGCACATGATCACATTGTAGGCAACCGTTTAAAATATTCCAGGATGCAGCGATGGATGTTTAACTTTTTTACACACTCCTATAACTTACAAAAAATGTTTTCCTTACACTGAGTAATAAGCCCTAGGATGGTTCAAGCCTGGGTTTTTTGGAAGGAAACTGAACTGAAAGAACATGGAACCTGAAGTTGCATAATTTGAACTTAATTTGAACATAGTTTGCATTATTTGAAAATTCAGTGATTTTTGCATTGTTTTCCATGCTGTTCAGATTTGGAATTGTCAAGGTTAAGTGGTTATGGCATTCATGGTAAACACCACCAGTCATGCGCACCTTGGATTAACATGTGTTTCTTACCCAGATCAAAGCTGGTTGCACTATGGCTGTATTTCATTCATCCTTTTCACTAAATGTGTCCCCAGATTTTTTTTTCCGAAGGCAGTCAGGCTGCCACAGAGGGCAGATTCGTGCAGGCTATAAATTGTTTTAGACAGTCAAAAGCACATCAGTGCATTGTTTCTGTTTTATTTCCATTTACTTTTCCAAGGAAGGCACTTGCCATTTCTCGGCAGATGCATCTGCATGCGAACAGAAACTGCAGTCCATTATATTTGCAGTGAATTTGCCCACAATCCATCACTGATCACCTCCAAATGTGGATTGAGTGATCCAGTCATAATCTTATCATGCTCAGCCATAGGGACATTTACACCCAATGTTTAATGTCAAAAGTCACGTCCTTCTTCAAGTGCATATTTGGGCTGAATTTCTCAACTGCACACATAATCCACTGCATAGGGCAGACAACTATGGCCTTTCCGTTTAAATAGTACACTAAATGTTGGAAAAGACATCAGACAGCTTACAGTTCAATAGAAATGCCTTTCTGTGAGACACATGATTCACTATTTGGGACTATAAGTCACTATTTGGGATTACAGTCACAGTACACTGCATAAGAAGCACAGAGGCATTTGGGTTTCAGCCTAGGTCAGAGGTTCCCTATTTCAGTCCTGGGGACCCTGTAGTATGCATACTTTCTGCTTTATCCCATCTAGTCATGGGCGTCGTCACCATTCAATCAGATTTCATAATTATTTGTTTGGACCCCCCCACATTTAACATAAATAATTAGTTCACCCAGCGCTGTTGAATCTTGAATCTTTTGCGAAAGAATCCACTCCACTTAATCGATAGAAGAATACACACACCACTGGAAATCCGAGCAGCCTGTCTGTGCTCTGATGATTCACTTCACTTGCATGCGGTGAGTTGGAGGTAAACCCGAGTGGCTTTCCAGTGGTGTGTGTATTCTCCTATCGATTAAGTGGAGTGGATTCTTTTGCGAAAGATTCATGATTCAAGATTCAAAATTCAACACGGGTTTCCAAACACCCCCATCCCCCTAAAAGGACGAGACTTTACAGACACGCAGCAACCCCGCCCCCACCCAAATCCCGCCCCCTCGCTCAAGCCCCGCCCCCATGCGTAGACCGATGAGTCCCCCTCACATTAAAAATGCTTCTGACGCCCCTGCATCTAGTGCACCACATTCAGCTTAATAACTTAATGAACAAGATCTTTAAGTGTTTGGCCAGGTATATTAGGATGGGAAAATAAAGTTTCATAAAGCATAAGATCCTCAGAACTGGATTGGGAACACCTGCACCTGGAACTGTAAAGATGAACCAGACATGATGCTCAAAAAATGGGCCTAATACAGATTACTTAGCACAGCTGTGCTCACAGAGAAAGTATGCACTGATTGAGCATAACCCAATCACTTCAAATGCTCTTTGAATATTTTTTAACAAAAATATACACACGACTGAGGACATCCTGTTCTCTGAGATGCAAACCAATGTTTGAAGTTAGAAATTGCATAAACGCTTCTTCAGTCTGAGTCACTGTAGAGTTCTCATTTAAATTCCAGCTTTATGTTTGTGAAGACTGTGCTTTGCAAAGCTTTGGAGCCACATCTTATAGCTTTATAGGACATGTGGGCTGTAAAGAATGAGCTTCAAAAGAACACGACCAGCAACTAAGTCATACAAACCTTTGCTGTAGGTTACTTTCTGAAGGGAAGACACCAACAACTCTCTTGCACATCACAACTTTTAATGCACCCCAAACAACCTTGAATTATCATCACTGTCATGGATATATCGGGGGCGGTATAGACACACTTTCAGCTTTTTCAGTGGAGTTGCTGCTGGCCATCCCAAACTGCTCAAAAAATGACAACTGCTAGATTTAGGATTTATGTGGAGACTGAATGACTGGAAAGGTAAACAGAAAAATGTGAACAGCACTAGATTGGTCTAGGAGAAGGCAGGTTTAAACTGCTCTTGGCTGTATTGATTAGCTGATCCTTGCCACTGATTAACAGCAGAAAAACAAAGTCTGTGTTTGTCTTTTGTAATGTTTATCATTTCTGGTCCTGAAGTATCCTTCAACAGCCTTGTTTTGCTTGATCTAGCACACCTGACTCAACTGATTAGTTCATCAACGAGCCACTTGTGATCTATGTACGACCACAAAAAAACAAACACTGAACTGTGCTATGGTGCTCATTACAAAACAGACCTAGATCTGTTCTGTGGAAAGGTAGCACCATGAGCCCTGAAGACAATTAAATAATGAGCGATAACCCATGTGCGTCTAGCTATTTGTAAACTATTGAACACTGTGCTTATAATACCATTACACAGAACTCAGGAGGAGTATTATTATGGGGGAAACAATATGTCTATTGCTGATAAGAGATGGACATAATAACAGAGACAGTTAACAAAGGTATTAAGTACATGATAAGAGGCAGAGGGTTTTTTTTGTCCCCCCTGCACTATGAGGATCAACTCTGTAAGCTTCTTCAAGTTGTTTTGAAAAGTGCTGGTTGTCAATTGTGTCCAAATGTCTACCAGTGAACCAGTGGTATAAAAGCCAAGTTTTAATATCAACATAAAGATATTTCAGTGTGCCACATTGGAATTGCAGCATGTTGTTGAATCTACTCTGATTTATTAAAACTTATTACATCATTCTTCCAAAACAGATTGTAATGAATTGTTCATTTAAAAAGAATGTTTCTTTTTTCAAAACTTCAGCATAGATAAAACATTAAGAGTGATCTGATGTGAAATCTTCCCTTCTAAAGAAAACTGAGCCAGAATAGTTCACTGCAGTGTTGACAAGAACCAGACAACCAAAGCATTCTATGACCCTAAAAGTTCCCTCACAGAAAGCTATTGTATGCACAGGTAGTTTGAGATTTTTAAAAGCGTTCAAAGTGGAGTTGTACATGCAGGGCAATGAAAGGCTAAACTCTCCCAAAATAATTATTTTACAACACACTATTTTATCATCATCAGAATTACATATAAATATCCAGAAGGCATCTGTAGGTTCACTGGTTAGCTTAGTTTGTAAATGTGACGGTCACCTCGTCCCCGCCACGTCGAACCCGTTCCCCGTCTCCCGAGTATTAAGTTTCCTTTCTGTTTTCCCTCCTGTCTCCCTTTGTTTTCTATGCGTCCCCATACTTGTGTCCCGTTTACGT